>OY982562.1:1728689-1945532 GCA_963859945.1 Euplagia quadripunctaria | reverse complement strand
TCGGCTCCATGTTAAAGAAATACTCCATTCCGACAGTGTACACACCAGGCATAAAAGTTCAAAACATCGTGGGCACACCAAAGGATGTCTTGCCTTTACAAACTCCAGGTGTCTACAAAATAAACTGCAGCTGCGGTAGTTCCTACATAGGCCAAACAAAGCGGACTATTGCTGAAAGGGTCAAAGAACACATCGCTGCTGTGAAGAACCGACAGATTAGCAAATCAGTGATTGCAGAACATGCACTCGAAGCGGGCACCAATCACTGGATTGAGTTTCACCGTACGCAAGTCCTCTCCACGGAACGTCACTTTTACTCAAGAGTTGTACGTGAAGCGATTGAAATTAAAAAACACAAAACTTTCAATCGGGAAGATGGTTTCAAATTATCAACAGCGTGGAATCCAGTGATAAAAAACATGCCACCTCGCTTTTATGCGCAGTCGGGTAAACACCAGAATAGGGGCACATCGGTTTGCTTAGAGAATAGGGACACTGTTAGTATAGTATGTGACGGTACATGGCGAAATCAAAATATTAAAAATATCGAAAATGTGCGGGTGGATGAAGAATCTTCTACCTCACGATCTCGACGACGGAGGGCATGCACCGCTGAGCCAGTCAGCCTGTGACCACGGCCAGTGCAACCTGGTCGAAACGTCAGGCAATTCAGAGGTATGTAATACCTTTTCGTGATCGCGTTAATTCCCGTATAAGTACATAATTAAATCAAAACCATTTATTTCAATTAAACCAATAATAGGTATTTTTGAATTGTCAGGAGTAGGATTCAGTCAGACTAAATCAGTCGTGAAGCTAATTCCCTATTTCAATACGTAGATCCTATGGAGAAGAACAGGCAAGAAACTTCCAAGGACACTATTTCAAAATAATTTTTAATTTTATCTTTAAAAAATTCTGGTTACATTGCTTATAAGCGTAAATGAAATGTGAGGACAATGTAACATACCTATTATTCTAAAATATAAATAGACGCGATAATTACTACTATGCATATTTAAGTAATAGCAGTCCGGAGATGACCAACCAGCCTGCCTGCCTGCCCTTTTAATACCCGCCATATCGTTCAAAGTTTAACTGACGATTTGCCAGGCAATGTTTGGGCAAATAGATTCTGTAGGGTGAGCAAAGTAATGTAAATCTTAAAAATGAAATTCAGTTCGTTGTTAAGCGCATCACTTGAGAAAGGCTGGAATTATTTTTAGTTTCGGTTTAAAATAATATTAAGAACTTGGTTTCTAGACAAAACTAAAATGGAAAATTTATGAATAACTGCTTTTCCTATAGACTCAAAATATTGCAAATCGACAGGAAAAGTCTGTCGGGTGCAAATAAAATGATATTTAGGATCATAAAGATTTACGCGGCCCTCTACCTATATATAAAAAAAAATATCCCTATTTCCATTGGTAACGCCAAAACTTGAGAACGACTTTACCGATTTAATTTTTTTTTATGTTTAATACTGTGTAGAAGGTTTTTACGGAACGAAAAATTTTAATTTTTACGTGAACTAAGTCGCGAGCAACAGCTAGCTTGATAAATGTGGAGGAAAATCACAGTACTAGGAAAAAAAATAATTTTGTAATTTTTTCAAATAGGTTGTTCTCATTAATCTGCCCAACTTTAGATTGGGCAAACCTATCAGGAAATAATCGGACAAATCACGAAATGATGGTATATCATGTTTCGTTCAGATATATCTCGATCGGCCCAATTCAACGATCGGCCTACGACATATATAAAGCGCCGCGAGCCTCACCACGATCTATACAGTTGAGTAACTGAGTATGTTATTTTGTTGTTGGTACATATTAAGTAAATGATGTTCTGTTACTATTAATAGATAAAATGCTAAGAAAAATATCGAATCTGTCTCACAGTAGGAAAAACGGTAAGAGGATGAGACTAAGTCTCCAAACAAGATCATGTGCCGAGACTTCGAGACTTGCTGTAGCTCAGGAATTGCAGTTTCATCCATTTAATGACGGAACGTTTAGATAACCCAAGACGAACTCTAAAATGCATATTATACTAAAACACTATTATACAATAAGGTTCCATCATATTATACCTATAATAAACAACAGGATATTTTAATCGTATTAGACGCGGAATGGTTGTGGATGGTGAACCGGGAATATTCTAAGAACACGTCGTCATTGGGCGTGTTTACACTGTGCATCCGAATCGCTTTGCTTTTATGATTTTAGGACACGTAACAAATACCTTTTAAGTATGAGAAAATCTGAGAAAGGAAACAAAACAGACTATGTTGACGAAGTCGCGGGTACTAGCTCGGATAATAGAGGCATAAGTTAAAACTTCAGTAACAAACTAGATTTTGCGAACTTAGATTTTGCAATAGAAATCAAAATATTTTCCTATTTTACGATGCATAAAAAGCAACGTTGTTCGGTAGCCGACGCGTACAAGTCGCAATCACAACTACTGCAGTTAGCAATAAGTTTCCTACCTGTAGACCGGTACACTGGTCCGCCAGTTTCCTCACTCTCTCCATAACAGGCACTAGCACCTCACGGCCCGTGGTATAGTGTCCACGTGCATAGTTGTTCGCCGCGTCTTCCTTGCCAGTAATGAGTTGTTCTGGGTGGTACAGCTGTCGGTAGTCACCTGAACGGACCTCATCTAAAAGAAAGATAAACCAATACCTCAAAATGTGTAGGCATTTTCGAAATAAGAATCTTGTAAAGAAACAAGAGTTCCAGTTCAAATTTGGAACCCTCAAACAAAATTTGGTCAATTTGGGGTCAGGAAAGTATGAGGTGTATCACCACATATACCTTTGGTGTAAATAAAATATTATCTTACCTATAACTGTCGGCTCTAAATCCACCATCACAACTCTCGGTACCATTTTACCCCTATCCGCCTCAGAGAAAAACGTGTTGAAGCAAGAGTCCGTCACTGCGGAGTCCGCATCGCAGGCCGGCAACGTCCCGTCAGGACGAATACCGTGCTCCAGGCAGTACAGCTGCCAGCACGCCACCCCCATCTGCACGCCTGCTTGGCCGACGTGCACAGAGATGCACTCCCTCTGCTCACGTTTAAAACGTTACACGTTATTGACATTTATTGGCTAATACATTTTGCCTTTTATTTTTCGTCCTTAACTGTACCCCTGACTACGTTCATGAAAAATTTAATGTTTATGGGTCGAGTGAATAAGACGTGAAAGAGTAGCAAATCTACGCATTTATTATATAATTAGGATTGATTAGAATACCCCCGAGTGATAGCATTAAAGTTAATTTAGTAAAAAAAAGGGCCTAAAGAAGGATGTAGGATCAAAAGTGGTTTTCATGTAAGAATGACAGCTAGTGACTAAGACAATACTTGACACATTGTTGAAAAAAAGTCTAAAATAAGCTACAAACCAGACACGAAGATTTTTTGACACCGACTTTCAAAGTAAAGAGAAATAAGTGAAATGACCAAATCTATAATGCAGTTCCACTGAGGTTGTTTTTAGCTTTATTTCTTTGAAAGAAAGAACTAGAAGACAAAACAATTACCAAAAAGCTAACTACCAAAGAAAAAACACTTACCATGATTAATACTTAAAATTTTGACTATCCTTTAAAATATAGTAATGTAAAACTGTTAAATAATGATTTCTATAAGAATTTTGAATCCAACTATAATTTTGAAAAAAAAATGCGAATCAGCGCCCGTCTAATGGGCCGCTTGGATCTATTGTAAAATTTTATTCTACGTTCGAAATTACATATGGCGTGCTGTTATTTTTTTATGTGCCAGTATTTCAATTCTGTAAAAATATTTTCAAATGAGTTTGGATGTTAGCAAACCTTTTTGTTGTTATTCTGCTTACAGGTAGTGTTTGTATACTCTTTGGTTTACAGTACAAAATACTTTTTAATAAATACATTTTAGGAAAGAAGATAAGTGTGTTTGATATTACACATTATAAATCAAAGGCACAAGTAAAATAATGTATAAATGTATAATAATGTATTTTCCACATGTGTTTACGTAAACTGTGGAATTTCTCTACCAATAATTCTGTTGAACCTTTGTATCGAGCTAAGTTTTATTACGTTGTAAAGTATGATGTTATGAACGTCTTGGATTCGTGAAGAAAAGGGCGCATTATGATTATGACGTGAATAATAATAATAATCACTTTATTTCCAAGAATATGGTCGGTTACAGATTTTAGTAATGTTGAGTAGGTACATTACATTCTGCCACTCGTGGCGTGCAAAATATTAAAATCTATTTACTAAAAAGAGATACATTTTTCCACATACATTATGTTTACACAATTTCAAATGTCGAATGAAACAAATTATGTCTATATTATAATAACCCTTAATTCTAATTCGCCAAAATTGAATTGAAGTTGTTTCTCAAATCAGAAATGATTACCTACCGAAATAAAAACAAATATAAAATTATGTACTTATACGGGAATTAACGCGATCACGAAAAGGTATTACATACCTCTGAATTGCCTGACGTTTTGACCAGGTTGCACTGGCCGTGGTCACAGGCTGACTGGCTCAGCGGTGCACGCCCTCCGTCGTCGAGATCGTGAGGTAGAAGGTTCTTCATCCACCCGCACAGTTTCGATATTTTTAATATTTTGATTTCGCCATGTTCGATTTGAGTTCGCCACGGCCAGTGCAACCTGGTCGAAACGTCAGGCAATTCAGAGGTATGCAATACCTTTTCGTGATCGCGTTAATTCCCGTATAAGTACATAATTATATCGTGGAACGCGAAAGTTTAAAAGTTAGTAAAGATAAAAGGCGCCACTACACTGTAAATTTGGTCATTTTTATTAGTTTCTTTATAAATACTGCCGCCACAATTCTGACAGTATAGTATGTTCCGAGCTGTTTACGAGTAAGAAAACTGAATTGCACACTTAATTTGAAAGACGGTTCACTAAAAAAATCTAATTAATATCATGTATGAACTAAAGATTTCATTCGAATCACGTATTTTAAACATTCAAATCTTATTACCAACATGTGTCTGGAACTGATGTAATTATGAAGACATTTCAGTTAGAGTTTTCATCAATATCTCGAACGTTCGTCTCTCAAAATACCTACATTTAAACAGAAGGGTGGCAAGTACACAAGTAGGGCACTAAGGGCAGGCAAGTAGGGTGGGTCTGCTATTAGGGCAACAATGAGGGTAGGGTGCGCTGGGCGGGGAGCTTAACGGTCACCCCTCTTGTGTGGACGATGTAAGTTGATTTGCATTTTTGTGCTCGTTAGTTCTAAAAGTTGGGCATTTTATTGGTTTTTTTAGTGATCGGTAAAGTAGATTAAATGTCTATAAGTATTTTTATGTTATACATATATTAGACTATTATTAAAAGCATTATATAATTTTCGAAACTGAGTTGGATTCCTTAAATCATTCCTATACCTAGCCATTTTTCGTGTACCGAAGCAAAGTCTCAAATTCCACAAACCACAATCGGGTAAGTGCAGGTTGATAATAGAATAATGCAATGAAAACGCGCTGAAGAATATCAACTATTTAGCATAAAATCTTCCGGAGCTTTTTTTAATTGTTTTGTTTTAGGAAGTACACTTATATAGAAACACTTAAAAAAAAAATAACTTTAACAAATACAAAACTTGATCCAAATCGTTATAGCCATTTCCGAGATACATAATATACATATTTATATAAACTTAAACATAAACCACATCTATAAATGGATCTAAATGTCGAAAACCAGACGAGAAAGAAGTAACCTAATGCACATGTGGTCAGTTTCTTTTTTAATAAACTTTCTTTTATAAAAAACTTAAAAACTTCAAAGTTAAAAATGGTTTATTTCATAGATTTAGAATTTTACCACGCCAAAATCTATGGTTTAATTCGAATTTATTCAAAACAGGCGTGACACCAGCCAAGTTCGCCACAAAAATTAATTATTTTAATCCGTGTCCACAATAAATCAAATCATTGTCTTTTTAACACCCGGCATTGTCACTGTGGTTGCGTCGTGAATCCTTTATATTCAAATGCAAAGTTTAACTCTGACAAGTGTGTACACTTTTTTATTTTGAATATATAATTGCATGATATTGTTGTAGTGTGTAAACAGTGTGAAGAGCGTGAAATCAATTCTTTGCACTAGTGAAGAGAGAGGGCCAAGTTTTAGGTTTTTTATGAATAATAAGTTATAACAAAAAAAAAATAGGCAGTCATGGGACTGCTGAAAGAAGTGAAAACTTATGCGAAACGACGATCTTAAAAAGGTCACATTAGCAGGTTGGTGACATTAATTAATAAGGAGTTGACAGAACTCAATGTTTAGATTAGCACCCTCTAGTGGATCTATTTATGTATTATTAGCGAGACGGTCACGCTTTCAGTGCTTTTTCGCCATGGTAAAAGTGCACAAACGTGCCTAAAGAATTTTTTACTTCAAAAAGATTTATTACTTATCCTTTGCTATATTTAGATAAAAGTTATTCACATTTTTGTACCTATATACCTATTAAGTTAATATGTCAATACATGAAGCAACAACAACAAAAGCAACTGAGAGAGTTTATTAAGATTTAAGTTCAGATTCGCATAACATTTAGCTTTAGTTTACTTATACGAAAACTAGACAAAATAATATTGGTTTACATATTTGAAGTTACTATGAAAAATAATAATTGGTTTTTATTTTAGACATGTAAAACATGATGAGCTTAGGCAGCCCTAATAGGGTATTACTGCTTTTCCGGTAGTGAGTGAGCCAAGCCAATAAGTATACAAACACTACGTTAGAGCCAAGCTCCATAGAAGGGGGATAGGGTTGTCAATACACAATTGATAATACTACAAGTGTTTGTACACACTGATACTTTACTAACCAATACGTGTACCGTGTGCTTATTTAATAACTTCTTATAAAAAAAATACGTTTTTATGTTGTATTGTAATAACTCTGCAAAACTTTAAAAAATAATTCTTCTTAGTTTAACATCATAACACCTCTCTGAAAATTTAAAATATGCTGGCAAACCTTAAAAAAATACAAAGCCTCCTTGCACTTTAAAAAAAAATCACTTAAATCTTGACAAATAACTGTCAGTCTGTGTAGTCATCAGCCTGCAGCCGTCCACAGCCGCCCGCCGACAGGGGTCGGGGAAGATGAAAGATAATCATAATAATAGTGTAACATGATTCTTATCGCGAGATTATCACTAATATCCGTAGATATAATCTTGAAAGGGGAAATAAATGGACCTTTTTCAGATAGATGCAGAATATACGACACCTTGAAACATTAAAGAAAAATGTTTTATGCTACTGTTGTACCTAGAATTATGTAAGTTAAACTCCAAAACTATCATATCTGTAATATATATATTACTAGATGACCGGTGAACTTCGTATCACCTACGTTTTTTTTAATTCCGAGCATTTTCATATTTATTCACCTTTTAAACCTTCTCTGGACATCCACAAATAATTCAAGACCAAAATTAGCATAATCGGCTCAGCCGTTCTCGAGTTTTAGCGAGACTAACGAACAGCAATTCATTTTTATATATATAGATTATAATAAACTTAAAAGTTGTTATGTTTGATTGTTTGTTTGTTTAAACCCGATAATTTCTGGAACTATAACTCAGATTTGAATAGTTATTTTTATATACAGGATTTTATATAGAATTTTATATATAGGATAGAGTATTCATTGGGGAAAGCGGAGTAGTGACCATAGACACGAGAAATATGTTCAACGGTCTGTTCAACCATTTGAACATTTTGGATAGTTTTTGTCCATTTTTTTCAAATTCGTCAACGGTGAAATAAGTGTGAGCCAATTTTTATTAGAATGTGTTTAGTTGAATACCTAATCGTTTCATTAATTAAAATATTGTAATTGAAATTTAAACACTTTTTTCCAAGTAGTTCCAACTATTTTAAAAGTTGAAATATTTGGACAAAAACTATCCAACATGTTCCCTTGGTTAAACAGATCGTTAAACATATTGTAGTAGACGAATTAGATGTATTCATATAGAGCGAGACCTAATCCCGATAACCTTTACAAGGTAAGATACCTGGCCGTTTAGCACCGATCAGTGTCACGGCTGGACAAAGTGGACAATGCTATGAGAAAAGCAAAAGGTGTGACCAAAAGTCCTGATTTATACATCTAGTATACAAACAAGACGCAAAAGTTAACAACATTTCCATAGACGGTATAAGAAGACGAGCGTAGTGTTCTATTTAATCCATCACATAAATTAAGAGAGAAAGATACAAAAGTAACTGCTAAACCTCGTACAAATTCTCAACCTTTTCATTAAATAAAAGAAAAAGTAAAACAAGCAGCTAAATATTAGGGTTTGCCTATACCTTCGACAAAAAGACCTACTGCCAGCGCAGCAAAATTTTATTTATTAAATCAGACTACGGGCGAATACTGGTCACTGTAATTACGGGAAGATCTGGATGCCATCTTGAGAGACTCCTTAAATCTTCCATTACCCATAAATCTTACTGCTTACTCTTGTCATACTTATTATTATTATATTTGTAGTGACCTCGGCGCCTACCTACCACTGGAACAACCACTCATAGTTCTCTGGATTAACAGGGCGATAAAATAAACGTAATAATGGTAGCTGAAGCCTTGAAATTATTAATAATAGTGCTTCTTAAATTATGAAGAGCACGAACTATGTAAAAGCTAAAGCTAAATGGACTGATGCTGTACACGGGAGCTATCCAGACCTTAATGAGAAGATGCAAGTGCTCAGAAAGAAGTTCTAAGGCAAAACCTTGAACAGTCAGAGCTGGTCAGAGGGGCTGTCTGATACTTATTCAAGTGAGCAGTAATCGATAGCATCAATTAGCACAAACCATGCTACTTGTATAAATTTAAAATTAAATATAGTTCCATTCGATCAACAACCTATGTGGCCCGCTATATTATCAAGTTTCGGAACACTTTGTAGCAAATTCTAAGAACAGAGTTTATTGTTATCTTTACCTAGAAATAAACCATTCCTTTTTTATAGACAATGTCTACTTCTCAAAAATTAGTTTTGAATTATGAGAAAACAATTTTTTACATACATACATTTGTAATAGAGGAATTTCTGAGATGAACAGGGTTGCCAGACCTCCACTACGTGACAACTCTGCTGTTGGTAATGTTTACAGAGGTCGCTAACTGCATACCATTTTTGAATAATTTCCTCGACAAATTAGTTACATACAAAAATGAGATCTTAAAAAACCGACAGATTTTTTTCTCCCTCTACTTATCCAAATGAATGGCAAAATATTCCCCAAAAAGAGAATTTTCCAGTCCAGTGACAATCCACGTGACAATGGTACGAGGTGTTGCCCTAATAAAAAATCCCATTCGATCTACAGAGGCGGAATAATGATGGCTTTTTACGGAGGTAATCCGAATCAGATAACTAGGCTTAATGCGATGCCCCTTTGATATTCATGATCATTGCTTGGGGATTTGGGACTGGAAGTCTGCCAGTAACGTGTTTTATAGAAACGTTAGTGGTTAGTAACGAAAGACTTGAACATTTATAAAATAAAACCAGTATTTCAATTTATTTTTATCAATCAAAAACTTGCGTAATGCAAAATTAATTTCATCTAATCATTTAAAGAAATCATTCACAATAGGTCACATGTCACTTACTTGAGAACAGTCATAAACAGAAATAAATGTTGTGATAACAGGTTCTTCACTCCTGCTCGTCTAGCGCATTCAGGGTGTGTGCAGTAAACATTTATTAAACGACATTACATTTTTTACATTTAACGGTATCTTATAAGTCAGTGCTCCTTCAAAAGGAATAGTTTTATTGGCATAGTTGTGGGTTCTGGTCTTTGGTAGGACAATGAAAATGGCACGACGGTCTATTACTATTACTCATTCAGTTCTAACCAAAGGCGGTTTTAGTGAGAAAAAAAAAGTTTGAACTTCAGTATTGTAAGCCAACAGATTGCGATGTATCAGGTTCCTAATCTACTCCCAAAAACACCTGTCCTCCGTGGATTGCATCCAGTTAATCTTCATTTATTATTTTTATTCAGAAATCTATACCAATGAAATACCACTGTTTTACCGTTGAACAAAATATCGTTTTACTTTTCGACCCCATGTAAAATAATATAAAAGGGGAACAAAACTCTCTATAAATATTTATTTATATGTAGGTATAGGTTTAATGCTTTGATGACATATATTTTTTTTTATGGAATAGAGGCAAACGAGCAGACGGGTCACCTGATGGTAAATGACTGCCGCCACCCATGGGCACCTGTAACTCGAGAGTCGCAAGGGCGTTGGCGCCCTTTAAGCTGGGAGTAAGAGAAGAGGAGAAGGGGGGGGGGAGAGGTGGACAGGGGAAGGACAGGGGAAGGACAGGGGGGGTATATAATAAAGAGTTTAATGTTTAATACCTACCAAATTTCTCGGAGTTACAATTTGCAATACGTTGGATACATTTCCCAGGACCGTCTTAACTTCTTCATATTAAAATCTTTATTTTATTACATTTATTCTATTGCAGCTCCTTGTATATTTTGATGATACAACGATAATTTTCTTTGTTTATTTCGAATTTACTGCCGTATCGTTCATCCGATCATCATGAAATTTTGCGTTGCCACGCATTAAGCAAAGGACATAGGGCATAAAAATGTTCCCGAGGGATGGAAAAATTACCTTTACACGAGCGAAGCCGCAGGCAAAAACAAGTTACTCAAGGTTTTTGACTGGCCTGTTAGTCTAGTGGTTAGTGATCCTGACTGCTAAGCCAGAGGTTGTGGGTTCGATTCCCACCAATAATTGTGTGATGAGCATGATCATTTGTTCTGTGTCTGGGTGTAATTTATCTATAATATGTATGTATTTAGAAATATATATAAGTATGTTTATCAGCAGTCTGGTTACTATAGTACAGGTTCTGCCTAGTTTGGGATCAGACGGCCGTGAGTGAGATGTGTAAAGATATTATTATTATACAACGGCTATAGAGCTTCTGTTGCCGAAGTTTCTGAATATGCTTTATTAAATATGCTTTATTTTGAATGAATACTTAACAAACCATTGTTGATAAAAATAAATTGAATTAATTTAATTCTGTTTCAAATTTGACAACATTTTGGAATGTAAGCGTTCCAAAATGTTTACAAAGGTGTAAAGAACTTAAAAATAGAAGTCTCAATTTTGAACCCTGATGGCCACAGCATATTCGTAAAATAATCATTAATTTTCAATAATTTATTTCAATAACTATTCACTATAATCTTTACTAATATAATATAGCTGAAGAGATTGTTTGTTTGGTTGTTTAAACGTGCTAATATCTAGAATTACTTGTCCCATCTATACCTAGATGTTTACCACACTTATCATTGCGTTAATTAAACTATCAAAATATCTATGCCAGAATGTACAACGAAGGTACACATATGCTGAGCAACTTTCTTTCCTTAACTATTATTATTTCACAATCAAAATCCACTAAACCATTGACCGATTGCTGCGGTGTCAAATCGTTTGCCCTTATCGCTTATTTCTAACACCATGTACACCATGGGCCGTCATAGAACCCATCTGTCGCGATGCATCGGTGCATTCCAAACAATGCTTTCATTCATAGCGAGAATTTTTATCGAAAAAATAGATTTTTGGTACCAAAAAACACGATGTAGGGGAAATTGGTGATGGTTTTAAGTAGGGTACTGGCGAGATGAGCTATTTATTTGGTTTTGAATTTTTTGTTATCCATATATTATTACGTGAAGAGAATTCTTTGTGCCCCTCTTTAAGCAAATTTCGCGCACACAGAAACGGGACATTTGGAATATGTACTTCTTAAAGTTTACTTGTAAAAGAAGAGGAAAAAGTTAACATTTTTAAACAACATGTGACTCTCGAGTTGCAGGTGTCCATGAGCGACGGTAATCACTTACCGTCAGGTGACCCGTCTGCTCGTTTGCCCCCTAAAAATATAAAAAAAAATCTGCGTCTGACATTTTTAAAGTCTGTATTCTTAATTTTAAATATGTTTTTTTCGAAAATATTTATGTAATTAATAATAATAATAGCTCCACACATCTCACACACGGCCGTCTAATCCCAAACTAGGCAGAGCCTGTACTATGGTAACTAGACTGCTGATAAACATACTTATATATTTCTAAATACATACATATTTTAGATAAATAACACACTTAAACATTTAAGTGCTATTTAGAGATACTTAGTATAAATTTTGCAAATAAATATTAAGATGGTAGGTATATAGACATAGGTAGACAAATACACATACTTACATACACACATACACATACAATACATAAAAATACACCTTCTTAGCATATATGTAGAACAAAGAAACAAAATCTGGTATCTCATTCCATTATTATTATACTAGCAATCCGCCCCAGCTTCGCACGGGTAGCAAAGCATTATATTGATTTTTTCTGACATCTTCAACAATCATCGTCATATTGACTGGCCTGTTGGTCTAGTGGTTAGTGATACTGACTACTGAACCAGAGATCGTGAGTTCGATTCCCACCCAGGACAAATAAATGTGTGATGAGTATGAACATTTGTTCTGTGTCCGGGTGTAATTTATTTATAACATGTATGTATTTAGAAATATATAAGTATGTTTATCAGCAGTCTGGATACCATAGTACAGGTTCTGCCTAGTTTGGGATCAGACAGCCGTGTATGAGATGTGTCAAATTATTATTATTACTTCAGCCATTTTACACAAAACCTTAATAAAACCTAAACCTTCCTCATGAATCACTCCGTATATTTTTGGAAAACCGTATGAAAATCCGTTCGGTAGTTGTTGAGTTTATCGCGAACAGACAGACCAACGCGGCGGGGGACTTGTAATATGTAGTGATAATTTAGTGTTCACCATTCGTCTCACTAACAGAAGCAAACAAAGCAAGCAAACATCCAAATAATTTCGAATGAAATCAGTAAATCACAAATAAAATAAAGTCAACGGAACGCTTTTGTGTTCACCAGTACGGCACCTGGCCCCGCACCATTGTGCGCGACCCTACACCCCATGAACCAAACTTAAGATTTAATTACCGGCTTTATGGTCACCGCTCTTTCCTACTGTTCGATTTTATTACCCCGAGTCTGGGTAACTGAGGAACTGCAAAGCTACTTTCATTCCAAGGAAATGATTCCTGTGCCTGATATTTTTTTTAAAGAACTTTTTAAACTGAAGTGCAAAGAGTATACAAACACTACTGAAGTCGACGTTTTACGCTTGAACTGAAAAGTTTTTATTATAAAAAGGTTTTGTGCCTATTTAATCTTGTAATCCCAGGAACAGACTGGGGACAATTTCTTTTTCTACAACAACGTGCAACTATACTTCGTGCCAATAAATGTTTATTTATTTTCCCCTTACAATTTGATTAATTGTAATAAATAATATCCCACTAATATTATAAAAGTGAAAGTTTGGATGGATGGATGGATGTTTGTTACACTTTGACGCAAAAACTACTGAATCGATTGTGATGAAACTTGGTATGTAGAAAGCTGGAGACCTGGATTAACTCATAGACTACTTTTTGTCCCGATATTCTCACGGGATTGGGACCTACGCCGCTGAAACCGCGCGGCGCTGCTAGTAATTAATATTACCACAAAGGAGTCTTGAAA
Organism: Euplagia quadripunctaria; assembly: GCA_963859945.1. Taxonomy (NCBI): domain Eukaryota; kingdom Metazoa; phylum Arthropoda; class Insecta; order Lepidoptera; family Erebidae; genus Euplagia; species Euplagia quadripunctaria. The sequence goes on along the minus strand of OY982562.1, from coordinate 1,931,803 downwards.
TCTGGGCCTCAAAAAGGTCGCAAAATGTGGTTGTCGACAGCTGCCTATCGCTACGGGAATATGTAGGCGTCAGCATCGTTTCTTTACCTTATAAGTTTTTCTTCAAAATAGGCCAGTGTCATTAGAGAAAAACGCGTATGTACAGGTTTTAACATAATACGTAGTACATAGTATAGGTGGTAGAAATCCTAAAAATGTACCTTTGTTCCGACTAGTACCACCAAATTGTACCACCAGGGGTACTAGTGAGAAATCTCGTTAAAATGTAAGTATGTAACAAATAGCAATTTATTTTAAAAAAATATCTCGGCTTCTGCTTATGCTAGGACATCTTTTTTTTAATTTGTATAAAATTACCAGCAACAAATCTGTTTTTGTTTTTTTTTTGTGTTTTTTTGTTTTTTTTCTGTGAAGATTACATAACGATACGACCATTAGTTTTCGAGATATTTCAAAAAACTATATCTCTAAAAATTGCACATTTTTAGGACGCCATTTTGCGAGTGTTATATAATAATAATAACGCATACGCCCACTGCAACATCATAAAAAATATAGGCCTCAACGAAAAAATGTATGCAAAATAAATCGATTTGGACGACGGAAACCGGCTCAAATAGCAATAAACATTTAAGCAAATTTTAATAATTAAATAGAATGTCTCGTTAAGAAATGAATATTTTTTTATAAAAAAAATTTTGCATGTTTAAGAGCATAAAAGATTTATTCTCTTAAAGTTTCACGTTCGTTGGAGCTTTCTTTTTTAAATTAAAAATAAATTAAAATTTTGCGATTTTCGACCATAATTCGTGATTATTTAAACAAATGGACCAATCGAATCCAACCGGTCTTAATTTTTTTGGATTTCGACCACTTATACGATAAAAAAAAATTTGATTTGCGCAATTATCGGTAGGAGAACATCTCTCTCAATTTTTGGCGATTTTTTCGCATTATAACATTAATTTGACCATGTTCCGAACGTCAAAAATGGGATGAAATTCAGGACCATGTTCCTGATATACTAAGGAACAAGTTTTACTATGTTAAAACCTGTGCGTAATTAAGTGAAAAATTAGCCCCTTTTTGTCTAATTCCACTGGCATATAAGAAGTGTATTACTTTTTAATTATAAAGAACACGAACAAATATATACCTGGCCAACGAACATAATATCTCTACCAATTTGGGGATTTTCCTATATCTATTATACTTACAATTTTGACCGATGTGGGCATCAAACTTCAACAGTGGTTGAAATTGCATAATGCAATTAACCATGAGATTATTTACAACTCTATTTTTTTTCTTAATAAACGCATGACAAGCGTAGCATCGGCGTGTTATTGCCAAATTCGACATGCGTGGGAGGAGTCACACCGCTTCTTGTAACGTTTATTACATTTATTTGTATCCATTTAAACCTACTTAACTTATTTAGTAGAAACAAATAAAATAGTTCGTTTAGGAATATTGTATTAAATACTAAGTTACTGATCGACATTTCTCGTGACCAGAAGGCGTGCCTTTTTCTTGCACAGAGAATTATCATCATTGCCATTCAACGTGGCATGCAAGCCTTCTGGGAACACTGCGAGTAGGCAACGATGCGGAGGAATTTTATAACGCGTGCATGTAAATAGTCCGGATATATATTTTTTTAATTAGTTTTAATATACTTAATTATAGGGCACTAATTATGTTTAAGTAAAACATGTTAATGCGTTTAGCTACTAAAATAAAATTTCGCACAAGCCTAGGTTTTTTAGTTTATGGGTGAATGCCCTCATTGCCCTGGGCAAAGAGTATACAACACTGGCCATAAATTATAATACTCAAAGAACATTTTCAGAAAAATCTTTAAGAAGGGCCATTCTTTACCAGTAAGCAGTAGCAATAGAAGTTAATTAAATATTATTACTTCTAACTCATTATAAGTCGAACGGCATTCAAATGCTGACTTTAATATTAAATTACGCACTTACCTCATTTTGTTCAACATAATGATGCTGACGAGAAATAACGTGATCGTTTATTTCAAACTAGTATTGTTTGTACCTAATTATAATTTTAACACGTTACCTGATCACTTATACCCCTTCGCTTAATAGCTAAAGACTACAAGATTATCATCAATCTGCTTTAAATAAACAGTTTATGGTAGTAAGCACGCGTCAGGCGTTTGGCGCGTGGCAGACACGTTTCAACACTTTGTGGCGAGTGGCGTTGGAGTGGTGTGATATCAGATGGTACAAGTGTTTGCTTTGATATCATAATTACTGGTGATCGCCCATAGACCGTTATTCCATCATAATTCATTAAGCTATTGATGACGATAATCCTTAGTCGAAGACAGGGAAAAAAGGTTCATTTTTTTTAATTGATAACTTTCAAACCTGTCAATTAGTGTTGTGTATTTAGTTATTTACATGATTATACATAAGCCCCTACATTCGATTTGTTAGTTCGAACCCCACCTACTTATTACCACCACCATTACCACTATTAACTTTAATCCACTAACTAAAAAAATGTTTCTAAAAACTTACTTATTTGTTTTGACTACAATCGTGATATAAAGTCGTTCCTTAAGTTCTTAGACAAGCATTTTGCTTAGCTGTGGGGATTAACATAATATACTAACATTATATTTCTTTTTACAAATAATTCCTCAATCAATTAAAAATTTAAAATACCTCCGACTAAATCCAAATCGATCAATGAGATGAGGAGCTATGATAATAATAATAAAAATGCAGAAGGCAGTCCTTCTTAACACGGCACGTATTGTGAGGAGGTTTCTATCTCTGGAACCTTAACCACCGGTAGCTTGGTCCCTGTACTCGATACCGGTGGGACACTATTTTTTATATTTTTAAATATATATTTTTTTATAATAATGTATTTAAAAATATAATTTATATGTTTTATAGATGTTAATAAAGAGAATAATAATAACTTCACACATCTCACACACGGCCGTCTGAACCCAAATGATCGTGCTCATCACACAATTATTTGTCCTGGGTGGGAATCGAACACACGACCTATGGCTTAGCTGTCAGGGTCACTAACTACTAGACCAACAGGCCAGTCAAATAGACAGCTACACGCGTTAAACTTGTAACACCCTTTTTTCGTCGGGGGTTAAAAAAGCACACGGCCTGCATGAAGGTAAGAAATTACCAGCGTTTACAAACAGATCACAAGAATCACTAAGGAGTTACTATAACTTAACCCCTCCCTCACATCTTGTGAGCTGGTGTGTAGATAATTCTACCACTTGCACCAGCCTTTAAAAAAGACGAAGGGTTCAAAGAGGGTTCTAGCCTTTAAAAAAGGCGAAGGGTTCAAAGAGGGTTCTATTGTAGCACTCGCTGGGCAAGGAGAGTAGTACTTCGAGGAAAGCGGTGTGTGGATAGCAAGTTTGAAATTATACGAAGGTGAAAATAATAATTATTATATTTCACTTTCTAGTCGCTACAAAACTTTATTTTATAATGATCGCTTCTTGATAGCAGTGGCGTGACTTTTTTCTCTAACGTCCTAACAAGGTCCGCTGCATAAACTTAATATACTAACGTAAGTTTATGGTCCGTTGCAAAATTTTGCTTGCCCTATTCTTTATACAAAATTATTCTTTCGATTGTTAGCAGCCAGCTTCTACCAAGTACAAAGGAGGTTTGAACACTACACCATCCACTCATATGTTCCTTTTTTATTAATAATTAATTAAGTAATCATAACAAATTCATGGCAAGCAATCTGGCTATCAGTATTCCCGCCACGTGTTAGTCACGTGTCCGCTATCATGTCACACTTGGTGCAACTGCCTCACCCGTAGGAGTTTCAGTTAGTGTCATTACACGGTTTGTTAAGTTACCCTTCCAAATGTCGTTAAGTTCAATATATTTTAAGGGTTTTTGCTTTGAGTATAATAAAATACCACACCTTTGTATTCTTAAAGAGGTGGGCAGATTTGTGTGACTTTCGCCACCGTTAGGGTCTATGAACTAAGAAGACAATTGCCATATTTTTTTGAAGTGACTTCTTTAGCGGCTTTGTGCACTTTTCGGGATGGGTAAAAAATGTTAAATTCGCGTCAGGACAAGTGACCTAATCGAAAATTCGTAAGATGGAGCTACTCACGTCAGGACACGTGACCTGATCGAAAATTGTCCGAGTTTCTTATATTCAAAAAAATATTTTTACGCCATCTGTGGATTCTGCGCGATACTACTGTGGTTTGATATATACTTATGTATTATATTGTATAGATCCACTAGAGGGCGCTAATCTAAACATTGAGTTTTGTCCGTTACTTGTTAATTAATCTTTAAAAAAATATGTTTTCACTTCTGTCGGTAGTCCCATGACTGCCTACTTTTTTTTTGGAAAGTTACAGCTAAGCACTAAAATACAGACGATAGATAGAATACAAGATGCTAAATATTAGGAAGGCCATTTGCCAAGGCCAAGGCATTGCAACGTATGCCGGGTGCATGGTAATTGATAAATCTATCTAAAGAGCTAAAAAACAAAAGAGCATGCGCATACATTTACATCATCAGTCACGAGCAAAAAAAGTTTCGTAATTATAGTTTTTAGATGAGAAACACTGGTAGCAAACAAATTCACGTCTATTTTCTCTGAAAGTTTACTTCTACAAACACAAATCATAAAGCTGTTTTGTCTATATGTGGTTCTTACATATATAAGATGTAATTTCTACCTCCTGGACTTTATCTGAATATTTCATGTAAAAGGTTTCTAGTAGGAGAGCCATGCTTCGGCACGTATGGGCCGGCTCGACCGGAGTGATACCACGGCCTCACAGAAAACCGGCAGTAAAGCAATGATTGCATTGTGTTTCGCCGAGTGAGTGAGATTACCGGAGGCCCTAACCCTTTCCTCTCCCCCTCTTCCCTCCCTTCCCCTACCCAGACCTTAAAGGCCGACAACGCACTTGTGACTCTCGAGTAACAGGTGCCCATGGGCAGCGGTAGTGACTTACAGGTGACCCGTCTGCTCGTTTGCCCCCTATCCCATAAAAAAAAGACAGAGGAAAAAAGCAGGATGAATAAAGGTCGTAGAAAAATATTTTTTACATAGGTCATCTGGAGCATATTTTTTTACTGAATATAATCGTGTAACTTCTCACGGCTCTCAATGCAGCATTGGCACCATTAAAAACTACTATTAAAACATTCACACGTTAACAATGTCCAAATTAACCCTATCAAATATCAATGACTTTTTAAATATGATGTAATTGTAATATTTATCCCACTTGAGTTTGTGCGTGTCACTTTTAGTGGCAAAAAGTGTCGATTAAATGACTTCGAGTGTCTATTTAGGATCATGCGTTTTTCGTACTTACTCATTCATACTTTTTCGTATTTAAAATGTTTGCTAAATTCACACGGTTTTTTTTAGTTGTCCAGGTTTTTATTGAAAATACTTTGGAGGATTACGACAAATGATGGGAAGTATGACCATATTATTGAGACGTGGGATAATTGGTAGTATTTAAAAGTTTAAATGATTTTTAACATTAATATTTGGACTTTTTAATCGAGTCGTCGAGTCTACCTACAAGTACATGTAACCATGATCAAAGTAATTAAGTTGAAGCACCGCGAAATTTTGATTGGTAAAGTAGAAGGAAAGAAACGCAAGATCCGTGAGTGGACCAGTATTACTTCCGCCAAACTTCTTTTCAAGCTGGCCAGGAACAAGGAAGAATGTAAGAAGATGGCAGCCAAAGAAGAATGTAATAAGAAGAAGAAATCAATGTTAGAAACTAAAATACACGAATAAAATGCAAAAAATAAAAAATGGGATCATATTAATCTGTTAAAACTATTCCACTAATCCTTGAAATAATTAACTAAACCAGCTACAGATGCACACTCGACTTCGATAGCGTAACTGCTATTATTTCTATAAACAAACACACAAAGATACAGTTGGTTTTCAATCAAATTGAAGTACCAACTATTATAGCAACGGACCAAATGCTGAACATTGGGACAACCCTAGCTAAAACATTGAAAACTAAATTCTATCGTGTAAAAGATAAAGTTGGATTTCTATTGCATACAAGCCTGTGCGGTATGAAATTGGGTATATGAGATAATGAACTTTATGTTATAAGGAAAAAGGTTTTAATTAGATATCATATTATATTGATACTGAATAGAAGGTTGTCAAGTGTTTACGGTTGGCATAGAATAAAGAGTTCAAGTATACTCAATGCAATGGTTTTTGCTTGCTCAAAGTTAGGTACTAGCAGTTGCATCTATCATGCAGGTCTGTATAAAAATCTTCGGGGTAAGTATTTGCTAATTTATGACTAATTAGATTTTTAACCGACTTCAAAAATCGGTCCTCCATTCGTTCTTTTTTTTGTGTATTTTACGTAAACCGATTTTGGATAAGGTGTATTGTGCCTATTAAAATTTATCATGATTTATACGGATTACAGTCGATGGTACTATTTTTTAAAGTTCACTATGAATCTGGCAACGAATGTCGTTTGTACTTAATACACGTCATCGCGGAACACAAAGTAACAGTCTAAGATCAAAAACTCCATTTACAGTTAAAGTATGGTTTGCGATAAGTAGAGCTAGAGAAAAATATACCAATGCAAAAATACCCATGTCTCTCTACTTAAGTCGTCAAATTCTTTGCTGGCAAAGTTTATGAAGAAGTGAAGAAACTAAAAACTACATACTCGGTTATTATTGTATTCGGTTATTAATCAATTATATTAGGTATCATTAGTTGAATTATACAAATTATTAATTAATACTTAAATAATATTAGGATACTTTGTTGTCTACCAATAGGAATATCTAGTGGCTTTTTAAATGATTAAGCAGATCAATATATATCATTATCTACCTTGCTTTTATTAAAATATAGTTTTTCAAAAAAAATCTATTGCTTATCTATCTATATACTATCGTAGAATTTTTACTAGATAATATATATTTGTTATGATTGTTATAGAAAAAGTTGAATAAGTTTTACTCACAATTACATATAAAAATATTAGCTAAATAGTTACGCAATTTCTGAATGTGCCGAGGTTTCGAGGACTGATTTCATTTGTTTTCTATCCAAAGACAGGGTGGTAAAATAAAAATTGTTCGGTAGCAAAATTCTATTCATTGATCGAACATACCAACCAATATTTATAAATAATTTATAATATTTGCTTTACGTCAAATCACTAAGCTGTTCTCCCTAACTCATAACTTGTACCAATACTGCAGAACCTGTATAGAACCGCAGTTTAGACTCCTTTGACCAAAATTTATTGGCGCTCAAAGCTGCAAGGGAGTTCTTTTATAACTGGTCCGTTGATGTCATAGAAATTTTAATCTTAACAGTTTATTTTTAGGGTATATATTTCATTACTAATTGCAAAGTAAATTTATGTGTCAGCTGTACATCTAATTTGTGGTGATGCCAATTCATCTTGCGGTATTAAACGAACAGAATGACAGAATTGATTCTTCTGCATATTAGTATAATGTTTGGGATTAGGTATATTGGGTGGTATGAATATTTTACATTTGAACATCACTAAATATTAAATAGCAAATAAATTATATTTAGCCTGCGATAGGGTTACGAACCCAGTATATTGTAGTATGTTATAATATTAGGAGCAACTACCACCAGTATAACGATACATTAATAAATGTTGTTGATTTCAATATTCTAAATAAAACCACTTATGTATATGATAGGTGCAAATGTTTCTGATTGTGTGTTATTAACCTTTAGTACATCAAACGCAACTGCATCGTATTTTTTAGTCAAACCAGTACTTTAATGTGAATTTCATAAATACATAACTAGCTACCCGGCCACGTGTTGCTGTGGCTAAGTATTTTGCAATAAAAAATATTGTGACTATAAATTGAGATAACTATCTCCCAAGTTGGACCAAACTGCACACATTGTGCAAAATTTCAATAAACCGTTTCATTAGTTTAGGAGTTCATCGCGGATAAACAACGCGACACGAAATTTTTATAAAGATTAGGTAAAGACAAATTACAATTTAATGTATTTAATTTACCTACCTTTTTCACCTCCGTTGGTTAATAGATTTTCATCAATGTTATAAATTTTTTTTTTTTGGTCGTCTTACGTTTGAATATTTTGGTTTCACCATTTTATATTTTGACGACACGTCTTCAGTCACGTCATACTTTAACAATCTCTATAACAATTTCGGTGCAAAGCAAACCAAGAATTCCTAATTTAAATTCCCTAACTCTGTATTAAATTAACCAACCCCAACAACTTAACTCAATTCAAATAAAACTCAACCACTACATAAAAATCAAATAAAACACCCTCATGTACGCACTAAAAAGTTTAAACAAATTCAATTTTATTAGCTTAGTCGGACTGTGTAAACATTGGCCTAAGGCGCGGATGAATATCAAATAGAATTATAGACACACAAACAAGCAAGCAATTAGCCCGCGGCCAAGCTTTGGACATATGATCTTGGACATGTGTGTTTGATTAAGGTTTTTAAAAAAAATGTAAATTTAAATATGGAAGGGAGATATTTAATTGAACGTCCAGTAACTGAGGAGCAATTGATCCCACCATCTCCTTTCCTATCCAGAACAACACGTGGCGGTCTGAGGTGCCAACCTTATACAGTACTAATAATACTAGCAATGACCAAAAGGTTCAGCACCAGCACCAACTCCTTACCAGCATATGAAATGCGGGCGTAAAAGACATCTCTCGAGGCTGTCAAACTGAGGACCACCATTACAGTATCGTCCGTATCTATAATGGTGGCCTTCAATCTTTGGACCTCAATCTAGCTTACCATCATACGGGTTGAGGCCATACTGATGAGCTATAATAAAAAAACCTATGTAGCTTAAGTATGAGGTATTTTGGCTCCTGGCTGAAATCTAAATTACAACTGAAAGAGAATTGTTGCTTTCGTCACTCTTTTTTATGAAAAAAAAAAATGAAAAAAACGATCATCTTGAAATTTTCTATACACGTTGTCAATTGTACAGAAAATGCCATAGGGTACCTTACTTCCAGTACTGGTACCGTGGGATACTTAAATTGGTTGACAATATCTACATTAAAGTAAGCGAAGCCGCGTGCAACACCTGGTACTGGTATAAAGACAGTAAGGTTATTATTATGTATATAACACTTAACGTTTTGATACACAAATTTATGGTTATTATAAATAATAGCTAAAGAACGTATAACAAATACAATATGGTAGTTGACTGTCAAGTCAAATCAATAAGACTGCACTGGTGTTCAGATGACGGCCGTTGGCCATGCATCGCTTTTTGTATATGCTCGTGGGAGAGCCATTCTTCGGCACGTGTGGGTCGGCTCGACCGGAGTGATACACGGCTTCACAGAAAACCGGCAAAGCTTGCTTGCTTTTCGCCGAGTCAGTGAGGTTACCGGAGGCCCTAAAGTGAAAGGTTTGAAATGAAATGTCATCGAACTCATGCTATGTAAAAAATGGTAACACAAACTTGTCTGCCACTATTGTATCAAAAAATTGATTGGTTTTATTCCAGCAGGGGACGATTGGCTTAACGATCGCTGGAATCACTACAGATTTGTGGGGAGATATTATTAAGTATTGCATTAAATAGTCTGTTATTAATTTGCGAGATTTAATAGCATTTGATAAGGTATTTGTATTGGAAATTACATGCTATGCTATTACTTTTTCCTTTTTTAAAAAGAACGACTACCACTTTATGGTATATGGTAGTGCTAATACTACTAAAAATATTTAATTTATCAAATACTACATTTTGCCTTAGGTACTATACATGTCTAGCCGAGCTAATTAAACCCTTAAAGGTTTTCCTAGATTGGTCCAATATTCAATAAATATTTTCAAAAAAGTTAAACCGACTTCAAACAACACGAAGAAGGTCACTAGATAGTGAAAAATAATTGACTTCAAAATTAATTGAAAAGACATACATGTGACATTTACACAGACTACTGGTCTGTTTGAAGTCGGTGCCATGCCACAGGTCATCGATATATAGGCTAGGTCCATCGCTGCGACTGCGAGGAGCTTCGTGTTCACCTGGACGGAAATATTAGTGAACAACATAGAACCTTCTTCTTTTTTGAAGTCGGTTAGAAAGTCATAAATAATCAAGTATTTTGAAGTATTAATATACTTTCTAATTGTTGTTGGTAGCAAGCAGCGTATATAAAATTAAAGATTTAAACTGAAAAGATAATTACTCTATTCTCACTTCACAAGTTCACTCTAAAATTTACAACTATCTCATTTAATATTGTACCCTGTACCATTACCTCACGGCCCGATTTTAAACAGTAAACAAATCCGAGGGGTTACAAATATTTAGCTTGTATAGGAGCCGTGATAATCCATTGGTTTTGGCTGCAGTGTGTATGGACACGGTTGTTACTCCATAACATTGGATACCAGTTTCAATGTGGTTAAATAAACATACTCTTCAACCAGATAATTGGTAGCGTTGTGATTTTACTATTTTATCGAATTCTTCTAATATTTTTCTACACAGAGATATATAAGTAGGTGAATTATTTCTTAGTGCTAATCTAGAGATAAATGATTACAAGAAACTCTCTATGTGTAATCTAAACCAATTTAGGTTTTACGAAGTCTGTCATGATTACGTAAAATTTTGGCATTCACAACATCGATACCAGTATCGCCTCTGGTTGTTCTCACTCTGTGGGTTTGGGATTGGTCGACGTTTATGATAACTGTTCTCTCTTCTCGTGGCCTGCAGCCTTGAGAGAAACGCCTATAAACATTTAGTTATTTTCTCACACAGAGTATTTAAATCTTAAAATAAATAATATAAAAACTCAGGTTTGTGTTATTGGATGAAGGAGATTGCCATCTAAAATTAATTGTTCACAAAAAAACTTCCTTTTATACGTTTTCGAAAAGTTCATCAATGAAGAAAACTCAGGTTTGTTTTATAATGTTGGATGTCCTATTATGTCGTCTTAAGTTTTTTTTTGACAAAAGGCTATCTCTTGTACAAAATTCCATCAATGAACATTTCTAGATTTTTATCTATATAATAGAGACTATTTATTAGCGCAGATCAGAATCAGCAGCACTAGCAGACTGCTAGTGCTGTTGACTTTAGCGCTAATAATATTTTTAGTAAAAATAATGGTTATGTTTACAAAAGCCTAAGTAAGAGATCTAACGGTTTTTCTAAAAATCAAAATGGTTTTGGAAAATATTTTATTTTTCTTTTATTACGTTTTTTAGTGCTACACTATTTGATATCTTAATAAAATTGCACCTCTTTCGTTGTTTAAAATTACATCACGTAACTGACTTCAATGGATTACTTTTTTCGAGTTGTAACACTGTAGGAACGGAGGTGCAACATACAGAAACAAATGCAGCAATTAACTGTATCGGAAGCTAATTTCCTGTTTACACCATTTGGAATCACGACCAAAGCTACCGGCGTAATGGTGCGTGCCGAATGCGCAGATTTGTTCCGTAATTATTGTAATTTTTTTTTGTATGACAGCTGGACGCCAGGTGAGTGACAATTTCTTCTATGATTTATTGACTCCAAAAGTTCAGAGTAGTTACATTTCTTTTATATTGAGGCTTTCGTTAAGCGTCCATCGAGTTTGGTTACCAGTTCAAAACTTTTGAAATATGAAAATAGTTTTTTCAGTGTTGGAAGGCTTGGACTTCCTGCCCTGCTCGAGCTATGGCTTAAACTCCTCGATCTATCTGTATAAGTAATATATTGCAAATTAAACACAGAAAAGTAAATTAAAATGGTACCTTAGCAGGTGACTTATGTCAATATGAAACAGGATCGTATAGTCATACCTAACTAAGCTTATATAGAATGAACAACCTGCAGGGATATCCTTGAAGCGGCTTACGGCGCAAGCCTCCAACATAATGGCTTCGAAGGTTTTAGTTTCTAACTTCAGTGGTTGGTAAACATTACTAAAAAAACATACAATCCGCTTGTAGTTCCCCGTAGCCTAATAATTTTGTCAACCATGTCATCCTATATAGTTATTGTCGTAACCAAGCTGTGGTGTAAGTAGAAGCTATAGGTTTCTTCGTTAGTAAGCTAGAGGCAGAAAATGTAATCCAGCGTACTGACCTCCTCTGTATAGATAAATTCTTAAATGACAAATAGAACTACATCTCCCCCAAATCAACTTAGTGGAAATCTTTAACGACATTTTACTTACTTGCATTTTTCCTTTTGAAGTATGGCATAAGAAAGAAGTTGTAGACAAAATGTTTGCAATATGTGAACATGTAAGCAAGCATAATCAACGCCTCTTCTAGGTAGACCAGCGGACTCGTGGATTTTTTAGGAATACCTTGTGGTGTGGTATGGTTGAAATATTCGTAACTAAATTTTTTTATGATAAGCAATCGTATCCGCAACATTCAACATCATCAATATTGTCATCAAAGGCTGCAGTCCTAAACTGTATAGTCCTGTCCTGAAGATAATAGTCCTGAAGCGTGAGCGCGAGCGTTTCAGAGGGATTTTATTTTGCAATCTAAAAGGCTCTGAAGCCTCGGCAATAAGTCCCCGTGTCGAAACACTGAGTTGCTTCAGTCGGTTCAAGTTCGACATACCACTTTGCCTCGCACTTAGCCTGGTGAGGCGATGACCCGTTCAGGTTTCAGTAAGTCAAAGAAGACGAGATGGAACTACTTGTTGACATTTGTATTTTCTCTTTGATACCGTTCTCGCCGAAGAACATAATTTTGTTCTATTGGGGATCTTGTTCTCGCTTGTAGTTACTTATTTGCCAAAGATCCTATAGGTTTGAAATATCCTGAGAAAATTCATACAAATCACCTGTTTAATATAAAAAAAAATAGTTCCAAATAAACTTTCGTTCGACCTCATTTCTCTAAGCTGCATCGTCTGGTCAGTTCTTTGTGTAACGTTAGGTTTGATTAGATTAGGAGCGGAAATATACAGATGGAAATTGATTCTTAAGTCTTTACAATAATGGTTGAAAAGTTTGTCTTTCGTGTATTGAGTTGATTTGATTAATAATACTATCCCTGCTTCTTTCAGGTACGCTGAGTTTCTGTAGTGTTTACAGGGTATTACGATCGATGCTTTGATAGAACCCGTAATTCTACGTACCTTATCACAAACTGTGGTCTAATAGTAAAACTAGGTTTAAACCATTAATTTCCACTGATTCGAGATAGTTTATTTAGATAGTTGTTTTGTAGTATCCGACGGTGTCAATTTTTACAATATTTCTTTTTTTTTAAATATAATTATATTCATAACTTTGCATTCGGTCATACTTAGGTAAAATAATTTTCGGGTAAAACTGCTCTAGATTATACAGAATTTATTTTCTGCATTTGAAATGAATCTTTGAATCAAAATTTTTATTTCTAGAGCTAGAAGATCATAGTTTGTTCAATAAACGGAATCAACTGGAGTCATAAGTAAAAAAAATATGACATCTAAATAATTGGAGCGAACACGCACCTAACAATAAAGGACGTAACGAATTTCCAAAGCAAACATTACTTTTCGAAAATCGTAACTCGATCCAAATGGGTGCCCCTATTTTGGCCACCGGACTTCCTTATTCATATCTTTTAGACCGTAACACCAGGGCATAAAGTAGATTCTTACGTAAATTTTGAAGTATATTAAATTGGGGATTTTTCAAAAGGGCCTGAACAAAGCTATCATAGGGGTGCGCATAAGCATTCACAACTTTTCGCTCTTTAGCGTGCATTGTTCCTATTTGATTTATATTCATAGTTCTTAGTTGTATTATTACACAGTGGTAAATCATGCGTCAATTTCTCCCTTTCTGTACGTTAAACTAGGCTACTGTTTATTTGCTATTGTTTAAGATTTGACGTTAGATTGATGGTGCTTATGTATTTTCTTGTCTCATTTGTCCGTTATCCCAATTTAAATTTTCTACATTATTTTGTATGTTTATATTATTCATAAAGAGCTTGTATCTACAATATATTATTATGTTAGTTATTCTCACTTGCTTAATTTTCATTGTCATTGTTCTCTTGCCATATTAACATTTAAACTTTCGCGTTCCATGATATAATTATGTATATATACGGGAATTAACGCGTTCATGAAATAGGTATTACATACCTCTGAATTACCTGATCTTTGCCTGTGACCACGGTCAGTGCAACCTGGTCGAAACGTCAGGCAACTCAGAAGTTTGTAATACCTATGTTGTGATCGCGTTAATTCCCGTATATATAATAGTGCCATATTATTATTAGATTATAACAGATTTTACGACATTAGGTCAGTAAAAGTTACAAATCTAAAAAATATTTTTATTAAAAAAATGACTAGTGGATTAGACTTTTACAAAACCAACTTATGCTATCCTAAGCTTATTGTCTTTGGTATTTTACAAATCATTGATTAAAACTAATGTTGTACAATAGTAAAAATATATCTTTTAAAATGACTAGGTTACATACATCAAATTTGAGCATTCACAACATGAGGGGCCCTGTTATAAAAATTTCTATAGCATCTTTGATCATTATAGTAATAGCTATTTTGTAAATATTCATTTCCGTTTCCAGTACAATTTATTTCGTTATACCCATATAAAGAATTATTATATTTATCATAATTATATTCTTCAGTCTTTTCCAGTTTCTTGTTATTTGCTGCTATGTCGAAAGTATTTTTGAATATTTCATAGTTTTTTTGATTGAAATACTCCCTTTCTGCACCATTTCTTTCTTCATAACTGTTTTCGAACCTATTTTCATTATAAGTATTTGAACGGAAGCACTGGCTATAATAATTCTGTTGATGTAAGTCTTCAGAAAAAGTAGAGGGATGCGTGAAGAAACCAGTTCCTGTCGTCGAGGTAATACAATTTCCACCTTTGTTGTTTACTGACACTGTTACGTTGCCTACGTTAATGAGTACACCTTCGGATGTCTGCATAAAATTAGAACCATTAGCAAAAGGTCTACTAAATCCTTGAAAACTACGATAGGTACCATCATTCACAACACCTTCCGTTTTATTAGATATTGAAAATATTTCTCTGAAAGCATCTTTAGCGATTTTTTCACCAGCAAGGGAGCAATTTTGTAGCTTTTCGTTATTGAGTGAATATTCCTCTGGTTGTATTTGTCCGGAATTAATATTATCTAAAGACTCTAACGTCTGACTTAGAGCAAATATGTAGTTGTGAGCAAATCGTAAGGTTTCGATTTTAGTTAACTTCGTATCTTCAGGGAACGTTGGCAATACACAGCGTAGTCTATCTAAAGCTTCGTTTAGCATGTGCATTCTATTCCGTTCTCTGTCATTGGCCTTCATTCTCCTATTTCTCTGTATTTTTATCAACTGAGTTGGACTCTTGCATCTTGATATTCGATTTTTACCGCTTGCGTATTTTTTCTTCGGTTTATTCGGATCTTTTGGTTTTTTTTCTTTTTTGGGCGTAGATGTGTTCATTACTAGTATACTACTTTCAAATGCTTTGTCATCACTAGGCTCTGGAATAGTATCATAATCTTCTTTAAAGAGTTTTCTTCTAACATCTTTGGTGGGAGTGAGAGAAATGCCAAGGTCTGAAGTATCAAATTTGACTGGTGTGTTATTGTTAGAAGCTGCAAAGGAATCTGTGTAGGATTTTTCAAAGCCTGAATCGTTGCTGCAGATGCTGTCGTTAAAGTCGCAATAATCGTCAAAGTTGGTGCTGAACATGATAATAATCTGAAACAAAACAAAGTAGTCTCAGGTTAATTTGGAAATTAAGAAGATTCGGCTCTTACACTTGCATTTAAATTATATAAAAACCGTAAATGTCGAGCGGTTTAGTAATTAAATTAGTACTTTTATTTTATACTAGCTTATGCCCGTGGCTTCGCTCGTGTAAAATTTATATTTGTTTATCCCTCGAGAACAGTACATTTTTTCGGAATGAAAGGTACCCTACGTCCTCTTCTGTACCCCTGGCAACATGTAAGCAAAATTTCATGATAATCGGTTCAGTAGTTAAGACGTGAAAGCGTAACAAACAGTTAGTTTAGTTAAAGTTACTTTCACATTTATTATAAATTGGAATGGATTTCTTATAATCCGTAAAATAATATATGATAGGAGTTAAAATGTCATGTAGACAAACGTACATTACAAGGTGCAATGTGAATAATAATCTAATATATAAAAATCTCGTGTCACGGTGTTTGTGGTCGAATTCCCCGAAACGGCTCTACCGATTTTAATGACATTTTTTTTTTGCGTATTTAGTAGGTATCAGAATATGTCGTAAAGTATTTTTCACCCTCCCCCCATTTTTTATATAGAAGTTCTGTAGGTAGTTAGACCAGGTTGTCGGACGTTTTAGGGTTCCAACTACCCGTAACAAATGCCACAGATGTTCGTATGGCAACCGGGACCGACGGCTTAACGTGCTCTCCGAGGCACGGAGGGGTCTCAATGTGTTGAGAATGGTCATCCATCCTAAGACTGACATGGCTGACCTACTCGGTTACTACTTAGCCATGAGCCTTTCCATTCTATTCCATAATATGATTTATTCAATAATATAATACGTTTAAATATTCTGTTATCTGGCTTCTCACTTTCGAAGTTCTCATAACTAGTATTAGTACTACGTATATTTTCGTCCACGTTCTTAACTTTATTAAGATTCCATGAATGTTTTAAGTTATGTTCATTATACTGTAAACACGAATACTTTAAAAAATAACAGATACGTATACATTATATAGTACTGATTCCATATTAGCATTCACTTTTTTAATATAACATCGTAGTATGGAGTATATGATCTTAAAATAAATGCTGAATTTACGCCTTCTCGTGTGATTTCCACCCTTTGTTTGTCTTGCACCAATTACTATGTCGGACGTCGACAGGTGAGCTGGGGTAGCTGAGCCTCGCGTGACCGACACACCAAAAGTCAGTTGAACTTTATCACTTCCCATTTCCGGACAGATTTCCGATTTAGGGGTGCTTGAATATGCCATAGAGATGAATTGTTATTATGTCATAGAACTAAGATTTTTAGAGCCGACATGTCTTAAAATTATGATTGAGGTGAGAAAACCCAAATCAACTTCATCATTGCTTTGTACTGTTGAATCTTGCATTTATAGTTAAATCCACCTGTTGATTTTATATTACGTACCCCAACATCACAACCACAAAATGGTTTGTTTGTACTTAAAATTTATGACGACTGCGATATTGACCGTAGTGATTTTGATTCTTGCTCAATGCAAAAATATAATGTATATTAGGGTTGGTGTTTTTGCAAATAATGAGTAGGTTTGTCCGTGTATTAAATAATAGCCATTACTTGTCTGTACATACATTGACGCCATTTAAATAATGTTATTATACTATGAAATAACATTTTTTGCATCAATTTATCAATTTAGGCACGGGTATTCCACCTAGTGGGCAATAAACACGGTCATCTGATGAAACACGTAAGAGTGATTAACGGATCATAAATACTATAGTTTATGAGTAAATAAAGACGACTAACTTAATAACTGCACATGCCCCATCAACTTACCGGCAAGCCCTGTGATATAATTTTTTTAAATAATGTATACTAGCAACGTGGGTCACACATTACTAGTATTCTTGTTAACCCCTCCAGCTAAGCTAAATGTTTGTGTTAAGAGTGGGCTCACGACGGTAGAGTACTGGGTGGGGTTCGAACACGCAACCACTTTATCGCAAGTCCGACGCCTTAGCCATTACGCTACTGCCTCCTATTAACTCTAAAGGAAAAACGGAAAATTACATAGAGAAGCGTTCAGACCCCTCTCAGGTGTAATCTAACCTTACGAGACTTGTGTCCAGCAATTGAATAGTGAAACAAAGTTGATATAATATTAATAACAAGATATCACACTTGATCAGACAATAACATGATAGACAAGTTATTGTAAACTAATTGCTACAAGGGGAGCGCCACCTGCGCCTGTGTCCGCCACACGCGACCGCCACGCGTGCGTCGAGCCATTTGTTCATTATTTGACCAACGGAGTGTGACGGAGTCGGTAAGTTAATTGCCTTGAAAATGTTTTACTTTTTTATTTGAAATTAGAGTTACAAGTAATTATATGGTTGGGTAAAATACCTTAGCATTAATAAATAAAATAATCTCTAGCTCGTCGTAGCTCGAATCCAATTCGCGCTGTTGCAGATATTTGCAACAGCGTGATTTGAATTGAATTGGAATTGAAGTCCAGTTGGAAAAAAATCTCCAGTCTACAGGAGACGCGAGCATTTAGTATTTGCTATTGAAGTATTGCTGCTTTTTGGCTGGTGGTGAATAAATTCGCCAGGGTCGGTGACATATAAGGAACACAATCCATGTTGAAAGTGTTATTCTTTTCTTTTAGTTTATTAGAACAGATGTTGGACAATAATACTAACGAAATATTAGGATAATTCAAATTTAAAGAAAAAAGATCGATCACACATCCTTCTCATTTAATTGCAAATATGAGAGGAATAGTTTAGTCAGAACTCAGGAGACCATTACGCGCAGTGAGCGTTCGTGGTAGTCGCGAATTGGCTTTGCTCTGACAAGTAGTTACACCAAACAACATATACTTTCTTGACTGTAATTGTTGTAGATAAACATTTATATAGCATTTTATTCCAACGTTTTTATCTCTATGATTTTAATAACAAACTGGCTATATCCCGTAGTTTTACCTGATTGATACAGGGTTACCTCTCGCGCTTTAGTGGTGTAAGACAAGACAGGTATTACGACCATATAATAAATCATCGACAATATTTTTTTAATTTATATATTAAAAAATATATACTTTATCATTAATACTGTTTCAATTTTAAAAAGGACGAGGAATTTTTAATTCAGGATTTTTTCATAAGTTACGCGTTAGGCCATTTTTGAACCAAGTTTGATGTATTTTTATTGAACATATTATAGTGGGTTTATCTTTGAATAATTCCACATTAAAAATAAATTCCTTCGTATAATTCCTTCTTAAGGGCAATGAACTACTGCACCACCCTATGGTAGACTGGTAGATAATGCCTTCAGCATAAGGTAGCAATTAAATTTAAAAAAAAAATGTAATGTTGTGCATAAAGTGCAAAAAATAAATAAAGTAATGATATGTTGTTGTGTGCTTAAGCATAGATTATGTGAATAAGCGTAAGCACAGATTGTATTTATAGCCTGAAGGCTAAATATAAATACAATCTGTGCTTACGCGCAGGTGCAACATGCCTTCACGTATATGTATTGTATTTTATTTTTTAAGTTCATTTTACACTCATCTTTTAATTCACTGTTACTATAACGTCAGTACGCCTTATATCTATAGAAATGTTTCCGAAGAAGTCTTTTTAAACATATACGATAACAATATTACGCTTTGTTTGACCAAACGGACTAGAGCAGTACCATAACACTCAATTCAACAAGAAGGATTCCATATAAAAGTTTTGCTCAAACTGAAGTTTTGCACTGTATGAGGCACTATATGCACCTCTAAAAAAACATGGTTATCATAGGGTAGTATGTAGAGTCAAGTATGTAGGGGTATTAGGGTTGCACTTTGGAAGTGTTTCTTGGCAGCGGGAACTGCTGACCGTCGGGAGGGCCGTGGGCTTTTTTGACTTCTTGGTTATAAAGAATAGAAAATGTTATATTTTCAGTTTCCCCATTGTCATATCCTTTTTTAGTTTATTTACTTTTAATAACATAATAGCACACAACAAAATAATGTAGGTACCAATAAAATTTACTGAATATTGTTAAAACTATCTGGTTTTTTAAAAGAGTGGCCGATAAAAGGAAACTATTGTTGCGGTGACTGTGTGTGTTGATCTATATTTTTTTAATTATAATAATTATTTTTAAAATTGACGATTTCGTATAATTGATGATAAATTTTATGAAATAAAGATATTGGATTTGAAAATTTGAAAAAATTTAAAACAATATAATATTTACTTACTTTTTATAATATCTCCAAAGTAACTGGTTATACTTTTAAACACAACCACATCCAACAGTCAATCACAAAATACAAAAATATTCCAATTTCAAAAAACTACGAATTAAAAAATTATCAAAAATATATTTAGTTCTATTTGTTTTTGTCCATGACTAGAGTGTGTTGTAGCACAGTGTGTGCCGCGCGTGCGTCGGTCTTGCACTGTAGGCAGGGACGCTGTGTCCTGAGTTTTATGGGGTTTGATAGGACAATGGAATCCCATAGGGCGAAATAGACCACACCCACTATTTGGATTTTGAAGTATATGATCATGAGGTTTTTTTGACTGACCTTAAGGGTACCATAATTATTATAACTATTATTTCAAATTACTAATGATATGGTAGAAGGTCATATTAAAATTATAATTGCTGACTTTTGAAAAAAAACACCTCTCAATGATAGAAAATCAATGTTTGCTTACTAGTGCACTTAGCACTATAAAGTACTTATGTAAAAGTAAAGCCTACCATAAAAACACATTGTGGAATTGAACCACTGACCTTGACAAGTCCTAGACACCTGAGATTGAAGCTTTTTGGTTATACGGGCTTTTTAGAGGATAAGAGACCTCGGCGCACTTGACATGAGCAAGTGCTCATGTCACGCGCGGTGGGGAGACTAAGCAGTCTCCTTTGGCCTGCTTGTCAAGCTTGTGCAGGTACAAGGGGCTTCAGCGGAGCTATAACCATAACTATTTTCCGAAACGAAAGAGGCTACTTCAGTTGCCTAGACTGCAATGCACGGCTTTACGTAGTGTTTGTATACTCTTTGACGGCTTCTTTTAAGCCTAGCAAGTAAATAAATAAAAGTCGATTTAACGTGTAAATTAATTGAAAATGTTTTAACCTTTTTTGTTAGAAAATAGTAAAAAAATTATATAAAATCCTCTACAGCAACAAAAAATGCACCAGATAAGCTGAATAATATAAAAGAAAGTAAAGTATTATAAATACTTAAATGTCTTTTTTTAGAGCATTTCCGACTGTAACGTAACGCCAAAACGTTATAAAAACGTTGCAATAAACATAGTTACTTCGGCACCTTCCTTACTTGCTAATTTATTTAATAGTTTAATAGCGCGTGAAAACTGTCTTTCTTTTTTATAGCTAACCCCTTTGTCGATATTGACATACAATAAATACCATAAATATTTGATCAGTCACACTCTTTATTATTATTTGTGTAGGACTTTGGGCAAAGTTTAGCAAAAGTAATTTTTTTTTTTGCTATCTTTATTGACATTCCTTGTTTGTGTCAAGTAAAAGAATATACAACTTCTGAATTATTATTACCGATAATATTAGATAAAATTATTATACCGAACGCCCTAACTCTTCCCCCCCCCCTCCCCCACTCTTCCCTTATTTCTCTACCTCCATCTTAATGGGCGGCAACGCACTTGTAACTCTTGAGTTGCAGGTGCCCATGGGCGGCGGTAGTCATTTACCACCAGGTGACCCGTTTGCTCGTTTTCCCCCTATACAATAAAAAAAAACAAATGCCCATATAACTTCAACTTCAACCTATTGTGGTCCACTGCCGGGTGAAGGCCTCTACCAAAGTGCGCCATAGCACCCGGTCTTTCGCCTTCCGCATCCAGTCTATCGAAGCTCGTCGTCAGGTCGTCGATTCATCTGGCTGAGGGGCGTCGTAAGCTCTGTTTACAGATTCGGGATCTCCACTCCAAGACCCGTTTGCGTTAATGACCATCGGTCTTCAAAACGAAGATATTTGATCAGTGCGTCCAATTAATTTACTTCGAGTTCCAGTTCCAAACAATAAATATTTGATTTTCTACCGCATTAATATTGTAACCCTGATTCGTCATATAGTTTCCGGGTGATT
The DNA here is from genome assembly GCA_963859945.1 of Euplagia quadripunctaria. Lineage (NCBI taxonomy): Eukaryota > Metazoa > Arthropoda > Insecta > Lepidoptera > Erebidae > Euplagia > Euplagia quadripunctaria. Next base: position 1,909,830 of record OY982562.1, on the reverse strand, counting down.
GGTTGATAAACGATAGTACAAAGTAACGTTTTAACACCAAATGTTACCGTCACGCATCAATAACGATTCCTTATAAAATATCACCAAACTGCGTCACGGTGAACTATCAAAGGGTTAAAAAAAGTATACTTTAATATGTGAAATATTGGCATCTCTTATTTGGAGCATATTACAATGTTACATAATTAAAATAAAAACTAGTATAAAATGTTCCAGAAGATCTTTTAAAATAGTTTGCCCACCAGAAAAACGAATTAATTTTCTCCCATTATTTTTTGAAATTAGGAAACTGTAAGTTGAAAGATAATAGATAAAATAATGGCTGATACTAGCATTATCTAATATCAAATAAATACTTCATATTACTATACAATTTACTATATGATTTATGTAATAATTGTTACAAACAAAATAAAATAAAACAAAAGATGTCCATTGATAAATAAGCACCTCTTAACATTTCTTCCTCATTTTTTTTGTCCATTGGAACTATTTTTATAGGTTTGTTTAACAATTTATCTGACACTAGTATTTTGTTTTTCAATTCTTAATCACTATTAATTCATAATTTCTCTCTACTTTCAGTACTCCTTCCAGATGAATATATCACGTACCTACTTCTACTTAAGGCACAATAGATTAGGTACTTCTTCGTGAGGCACACTAGATTTCCATATTTGGTTCAGCATATTCCTTGTTAATTACATTAAAGCTACAGGTGGCCTCAAAATCTCACTAACGACCCCATGATCTTAAAATTATAGTTGTGCAGTTTAAAATAATAAATAAAAAATGAACGTTAGGGGTTGTACTTTAGTTACTTTGGAGTCGCCACGCTCGAGAGCCCATGAATGCATTAATGTTCCTACATGTGTATGAAGTTGAAGGGTTAAAATAGTGATTTTAGGGATGTAAGTTTTGTCGATGAAAATCAAGTGATGTAAAATATAAATACTTAACAGTTTGCCAAAAAACTATTGTCCTGATTAATTTAGAGTTCCTTCATTTGTACGTACAGTTGACAGACAAATACCCTACGTAATTAAGCTAATAATTTAGAAAATCATTTCAAAATTTAGAGAAAAAGGCAGAGCAAATCCAAAATCGATTTACCCATTTACTCCGAATCCGTGTCCAAACTTAAGTTTAAACTTATGCTACAGTTGTGTCAAGGCGGTCTGGAGGACTCAATCCATACAAAGTATGTATATTAAATCCTTTTATTAGGTACTTACCTACATCTTCAGTAACCTAATAACAAAACTAACTGCAGTCTACAGGCAGATATTCTCCAATGTTTTTAGGACCAATATCGACATATTAACATCACTATTGTCTAGTGCTGTACAACCCCAATGCGTGCCCCCTCGTACTACCAAACACGGCTCGCCACCAAGCATAATTCTGCGGACTTAACCCGTCACTGTGATGCTGCGATAATTATTCGCTTGTTTTGAACTATCTACATGTCTATAATTTTTTTAAAAGTTTTATTATATAGTTCATATTAAGACCTTGGAATCTTAAAATCGAAATTGAAAAAGTTTGATTCTTTTTTTGGCGAAATCAGTATTTCTGACGTCTCTATAGTAATCATAACGTTTTCGAAATAAGAGATTAGGAATACTTTTGTTCTGCAAAGTAGTTGAATAACTCAAACAACACAACTGTGTAATTGTATTATTGATGAATTTGTTTAAACGGTACTATCACCTCTTTTCTACGTTTGACTCAAGGACTACACGTGTTTACTATGTACCGGCCATAACTAAGCTAATACATACCATCACTGTGTTTCTTGGTACCTGCGGCTTATTGATGATTGGTGGACCGAACCCGAGAATGATGATTTAATTATATGTAAATCGAAATCATATAACTAAACTATCACTTTACTCGGGTCCGGTCCACCAAGCACTAATAAGCCACAGGTACCAACAAACAATCGTCAATCGGCTCACCCAGCCTGTTAACTATGTATTAAGGAAATAAGCTTCGATACTAACCGAGTGAAGTCTCTTCTAGCAGTAAGATACTTGGGAGATGTGATGATATAAGGAACACGAAGTAATAAATAGGCCTCACAGACTTTATAATTTAAGTACTGCTTAAAAAATCAGCTCGTTCATACACAGCTAATTTGAGCCCAAACAAACCTTCAAATAAAAACGTTTTAATCCAAAAAATATTTACCTATGCTAGAACGCAATAACATGACGTTAATCTTTTAAATATTAAAACATTTATACAGAAAAGTTGGATAATCCTCGCTGGTAGGAAAAAAATTCAATACGTCATCTATTGTTAGGCACCGTTTTAAAATGTTTAAAAGGTTTGTTGTTAAGGGTTTATCCCAAAAGGGTTGTAAATAATGACGGTGCAAGTCTTTATAGAAAACTAAGCGATCGCTAAAAGGGTTCCTTTATTAGCTGATGTTGATATTTAAAAAAAGAATAGTTTAGCAGAAAGACCAACATTTAAAAGGTAAAAAATGAGGAAATGTAAAACAGATTTATATATCAGAACTGTTTTGTTCTCAGTTTCAAGAAATAATCAACACCGGTGTGAATGAAATTAAAATAAATAAATTTTATTATCTGGTACCGTTTTTTTATTTAAGCAGATGCGTCTAGATAGACGAAACATATTTGTTAACAAAGTTACAATGCATGTAAAGTCGACTGTCTACATTCTTTCATATTTTGATAGCATTTAAAAAAGAACGTTGAAAGTGACATGTCATTCACTTTGTACCGCCCGCGCCCCAACCGACATATCTAATAGATACAACCGCCGGTTTGACATTATCTTGACACACCATTGACAAGATGTCAAAATTTGACACATTTATTGGTAATAATAATAATAAAAACAAATTTGATACAACAGTTAGCGACAAATATATCCTTATTTGATAGAAGCTATCATACACAAAAAGGAGTAATAATTAAAATATACTGAACAATTGTTGATAAAACCGTGAGAAAATAATTCTGTAGCACAGATGTTGTTTGATAGCGATAGGTTTTATTAATTTTTTTGCAATATTGTATTTTTGTACGATTCCAATCTTGTGCCAATTGCTATTTCATTTGCACCACAGTGCGATTGCTTTTGAATTGTAATGTAAACAAAATCGTTTTATTAATATTTTAGTTGCTACTGGCTTTACAAATAATCGTTTGCAAGTCACTTATAATAAGAATTTCATTATTAAGTGGATGATGTTATACAAGCAATACTGATACTTATACGCTTACTAATACATCTCAAAACAGACATTTAAACTATGCGTAGTTATGGTTATTTCCATTTAATATTTTATATAGGTATATTTCAATATTATGAGTGTAATAACAAATTTCTTTAGATGATAAAGTTTTGAAAGTCACTCTCAGAAAAATATTTTCATGACATAATATGCACTTCTTTGTTTAAATAGTTGTGTTAGTTACCACATACTACAATATATTTTTAACAATGTTAATGTATTTAAAATCCATTAATAAAACTAAACTCATTAATGCCATGAAAATAAATTTTGTATAAATACTTTAAACAAATGCTTTTGAATTTTATTGGCGACAGATACTTAAAAAAAATAGCAAAGTTAACATAATTAAAAAGGTATTTTAAATGCCATATGAAAGTAGTAAGTACCTATGAAAGTACAAATAGATTATATATTTTTTAGATATTGAAATATTTCTACTTTGTAATTCTATAAAAAACAACAATTTTTCTAGAGAATTTGTACTAAAGCCCGCCTCATTTAATAATGTTCTATTATAATAGTGTCAGTGTCCACCGTTGCGTCGCGATCGCAGCGCCGCGGCGTTAAGCGGCGCAAAACCAAAATTAAACGACAATTTTAGAACCACAATTTTAGCATAGGGATACCAAACAATATAAAAATAATATTAATATACCTAAAATGATTATCTTTTAAATAAATATTCGCAAAAATCGCACTTGTTTGCACAATTGTTCAATGCAAACCGCGTCGCCCATAAAAGTGGTTCTAAAATAATTCCTGACCACAATAAAACTGATAATCGTGCTAATCCTTATTTACACTGAAGGTGGGTGATGTGTGTGCCCTGATAAGGTAACAGGTAGACCGAATCTGCAATTTCTATTGGTGATTTTTTGCGTTCATATCGCGTGGTCAAACTTGCCCTGGCGATTTTTTGATGTTCAAGTGGAGGGTTATTTTATCAAGAATATTATGATATTTATTCACCTGAAATGAGTATGTTATAAAAATCAATAAAACGAATTGCAGTTTAAGTTAATATGTGAGCACCCTAACTGCCGTTTGAATTTCGCGCGCAGCAATAATCGCATTCAAGATTGCGCGCTTAAAGTGACTACTAGCGCCCCATAGCGGCACATTTTGGAATGCAATTTGCTTACCTTGTAATGATTCTTTTCTTTTCGTGACTCAATATTTTTTTTCCTATTGAAGGGCCCAAGAAGTAATTTTTTTTTTCGCCTTGACTTATTAAATGTACAGGTAAAAAAATGTTCTACATTAATTTTGTTTATGTTTAAAATCTGTTTAAACATCAAACGTGTTTCTTCTTGAATCTCCCTATTCATTAACGTTTCGTTTTTCATTTTTATTCAAACTTATTTTGTTGCTCTCTCAAATCTTTGTTTACGTTACGTTAGGCTATCATAACTCCGCTACCATTGTAATTAGGTAAATGTATGATAATTATAATGAGATATCGTAAAATGACGATAATTCTCGTTTTCATTTTGTGTCACTGTACGAATATTAAAATGAAGGCGTAAAAACACCATAAGTCATTCTTTAAATATGAAGTTCTCTAAATAAAATTATTTAAGCTGTTGAGCAATTAAGTTTAGTTATATGTATTACTAGTAACCCGCCCGGCTTCGCACGGGTAGTAGAGACATCTTAACAATCATTGTCATATTTCAACCAATTTACATAACACGTTAACAAATTATACACCTAAACCTTCCTCATGAATCACTCTGTCTATTGGTGAAAACCGCATGTAAATCCGTTCAGTAGTTTTTCAGTTTATATAACAGACAGACAGACAGACGCGGCGTGGGACTTTGTTTTAAAATGTGTAGTGATACCTAGTTATATTTTTACTAGCAAATCAGGCTGGTTAAAAGTGGTGCATTCTAGTATTTATGGATATAAGAATAAATTATAGTTTAGAAAAACTATAAAAATTATAAAATAAAAAAAATAAAAACTATAAAATTAAAAGTAAAAAAATCCGGGCCCGCAGCAGGCCCGCAGAGGGAGATTTCGTGTTTTTTTTTTTTTTGAAAATCTACCCCAGACGAACTTAACCTTCATTTCTGTTGATTTTTCGTCCAAGTTTGAAAGCAATTTTCTAGATTTTTCGTTCCGAATCGATTGTAATGACTGCATACTATATTATATATGTACTTCTATATTATTATTGCAGTAGGTACTATATTATATTATTAGGCTTACCTAATAATATAATATAGTACCTACTAGATACTTATATCTACATTATTAGAATAGAAGATGATCGCAGTCCATCTTCAATATATTATGAAGTCGTAATAAGTAATATTAATTGCTAATGTTGGTGAAAAACGTAAAATAGTAGAGTCAAGTAGAGTGTAATAAATACGAGTAAGAAGTGCCTTTCTTAGTCCGTTCCTCGATCGTTTTTTTTTTTTGTTTAGTAATTATTGAAGAGTTTTTTGATATCATTAAAAAAAAATTAAACAGAAAATAGTTTTTAGTACCTTCGACAGATAATAATAATCATAATGATTACTGTAGAATTTCAACCTGTGGGCGACTTCTAGTTTCATTAAATAAACTAACTGTTAACCTTTTCAAGAAGTCGCATTTTGGCATTTTAATGCCATTCGTAAATTGACAGTAGAGTTTTAAAAATTAGTTATTTTAACACTTGGTCCACTATTAGATATGGAAAGATCTATCTAACTATTGGGTATTGAAACAGCAAGAAAGTACACGCAGCGTCAAAAAAAACAACAAGTTTTTGCAGTAGGTACGCTAAGGCAACATATAAACTACGTAGTTGCCAAATACCAGATCTTTATAAAAAAAAAAAAATTAATCAGTAGAATACCCGAAGGAAACAAACCTCCTTAAGTCATCCTCCCGAAAAACTATTACTACCCTAACTATTAATTTTATAATGTACACCAGAATGACTTAGCTTTATACCTTCAGTAATAAAAACCTAGAACTTTCACATCATACATACACTTTGCCTTACCTATAAACTATCTCTCTGCCAAATTTCAGGTCTGTAGTACAGAAAACTAAGGATTTTCATACAAACTTGCCAGAGCCCTTAGACCTCCTTAAGCCGACCCTGTCGAAAAATCCGTTCTGAACTGACGTCTCCTATTCATAAACTACCTCCCTGCCAAATTTCATCTTCATAGGTCAAGTAATTTTAAAGATTTCGTGATTGGTCAGTGCATGAGTCCTACCACTTCACTTTTATGTATAATTATTCTCATCAAAGAGCACAGTAGATCGGATACACTAACTTTTCACTGACTGTCGACTTCATTTTGTCGAAAATTATATTATTAATGCCAGAGGTCAATTTGATTTGGCCAAGTAAACGTCTCATGCTCTTTGATGACGGTAGCACGAAATATTTCGACTTGCTGCAGACAAAGAAACGCCGAAGAGAAAATTGTTTCCCGCCTTCTTTTAGGTTTCTTCTTGTGTATGCATGTGCACAAAAAGTGGAATTTTTATGACACGTTGAAACGCAATATAATTTCAATTTTTTTTTCTACATTAGCTAGTCTTTCTCTAAATGTTTTGCAGGTATTTGACTTCTGAATTAAGGGCAACCACGAGACTCATTTCTTATTTTGTCTGTTAGACCTGAAAACAAAATATAACTTTAAAAAAAAAGAAAATGCCACAATTTAATAAAATACATTTGTACGGAACCCTAAAAGACTGATCATAACAAATATTCATTCATGTCTAATTGTGGTTGATGTCCCGGCAGTCGATTTCCAATTTTTCAGTATTGGCAACGCTCGCGTGACACATTTTGGCATACAAGAGTAATTCATAAGCTACAATACCGATTTACACCAAGCACTCTCTCTACTGTGTGCTCTTTAGTGGTATAATAGTATTCAAAGGGAAATACCCATTTGCTTTACAAAATAATACCTGAAGTATATAAAATGAAATGTACGCCAAATTGTATATGAAATCGTAAGAAAACCGTTATATGCAGAGGATGTCTTAACGCGGAGGAATCAGCCGCCCACGTTGTTTTGGAGTGCGAAATAGTGGCCACACAACGGGCAAGTATCCTCGCGGGTGTGAGGTCGCTCCTAGAAGCCTGTAAAGACCTTAGGAGGCTTTTGTGCTTCTAGAAGGAAAGCTTCTTCTAATCTAGCGGCTAGCTCAACAAGCCAGCTTTATCTGAACGTCTAATGGACCGTTTGCGAGGCTAAATGCGAAAACACAGCCTTCTATCCAATACGAACCCATTACAATGTCAATATTTAATTATTAAATCAGTAGGGAGACGCTAGTTTCGATTTCTTTTTGTAAAATATCGGTTTTGTTAACAAAAAGAGCATTTAAACATGTTATTTGTCATTAAAACAGTGAACAGAGACTATGCAGGATTACTCAGTATGATTTTCAATGTTTCTAGTTTGTGGTCTTATCCATGTGTGTAATAGACAACGTATTTCATTTTTTTGCTCTGATTAGAGGTTACATCCCATTAGTCTCATATCGAGATAACAATTAACAGTGTATGTTTCCATTCATTCTTAAATGTACATGGGGCGCAGGTACAAAACATCAACAGTGCGTGTAAAGCGGGTTCAAGTTCGTGTTCAATAAGCCGTGTAAGTGCAAAGCTATTAAGTTTATTAAAATTGTTTTCAAAATGGTGTTTGAAGTTGCAATTTTTATATATATATATATTTTTTTTTCTTGTGGAAAAAAATATATATATATATTTTTTTTTCCATTCTTGTGCCTAGCAGACTTTGGCCGCCCTCAAATAGAAGGCAGCCACATCATTGGTAGCGGAGGGCCTTGCCCTTCTTCCGATTTCGAGAGGCGCACGCGGAACACGTCGCGCCACCATCTCAGGCCTGCTTCTGCTAGGGTAACGGGCAGCCTCACCCGTTACCCCCAGGCCAGCGCTCATGGAGGCCGGAGATCATTATGCGCTCTCCGGCGCCTGATGCTTCTTCGACGGGACGGGAGAGTACTAGTCCTCTCCCGTTCCCTTTCCGCCGCCTCTTTAGCGGAAATCACTTCCTCACAAAAAGAAGCGGCGGATTCCCACGCACTCTCACTTTGGATTTGCAATTTTTATCTAAAGTTATTCCTTAAAACTAAAATTGTTAAATAAGTTTATACAATTTTGTTACCTCGGCCAGTAACTTTGAAAATATCACTTTTTTAATTTTTAACATTTTTTATGTGGTATCATAAATTAACAATTTAGGATTTTTCCTTTATTTGAAAGAAATAAAGAAAAAAATATTTTATTTGTATCTTCTACAAGTTAACAGAATAAACATACGTCTTAAAAATCGGTAACGAAGATCAAATAGGGTAATGCGTCAGCTATCGTCGCAGATCGCTCTGCAACGCTGGTATTCTCGCAGGCCCCAATCACAATAAGAATATATAAGCAATAAATATCTAAGAGTATGTACTCTTAGATATTTATTGTAATTATAATATAATAATGTTATTATATTTACATATTATATATTCATAATTTATATATAAACAATATTAATAAATGTTGTAGAATTATATACTATGTACATTTTATTTTACATAAATACTTATATTTTAAGGTTTAAGATCTTTATTCTCACTAAAAATATTAACAAAACAAACTAAATAATTATAATTTTCCTATGCATATTTCCGAACGCATATTTCACCTGTCAGATAATTGATATCTTATGTAATTTAATGTTACTGTATATCTGTCTTTCGATAATATGGGTACTATAAAAGTAAGTAAAGTTGTCGCACATTGAATAAGGTGATAATTTTTGAATTAGTAAATTTCCCTATATTACTATTAGTCATTACTATTATTTAAAGAATTTTACTGTCTCTTATGTACTTATTACTTTAACTAGTGTAGGGCCTAATGCAGATTGCTACTAATAGCAATCTGCAATTTATGGTAGTTAGTATGGCATGTGTAAAAATAATTGTAATGTGTAAATATAAATTGAAAAAGAAATTAATTTTGGGTCGACTAGACGTCCATTTTTTTACGTTATTGTTATTTAACTTGTATAATAATAAAGTACTTGACATTGGCGTAATTCCTGCGCTTATTCTTCGCGCGGGATAGAGTCCATAATAAAATAATAAATATAAATAATAAATATAATTTTTTTGTGTGTGATTAATACTAGTGAGTAATCTAGTAAAATGATTATAATATATATATATGTGTGTATTGAATGATAATAATAATTTTACAAAAAAATAATATTATTAATTAATTGATGTAAATAATAAATATTAATAATGGTTTGTATTATCAAATACATCCTATATCCTTAATTATACTATTATTACAGTGAGATTTCCCATATTGTTTAAACCTATTAATGCTTAATATTGTTGATTATAGAAAATATTTATGTGGAGTTAGAACTAAAAACCAGTTCAATGTCCGACTCACATCTTATTGAACAGACCTTGTCTCCAAGCGTATTTCGTGCGAAAATGCGGCCCCGTTTGACCCAAACAACCTCCATTCGGAGCGCTGGCCTCGCATTGGTGAGTCGCTCGTTATGTTGTGCTCGTATATCGAAGCGCCTAGGCGCTCCCGGGACCAGATCAGCCGACGTTGCTCCTCGACGAACTTACACGTTGTGCAGCAACGCATCCCGCACGGTCTTATGCGTGAAAGACACGGCTATGGCGCGTGGTCGCGTCTCGGGACCCATAGCATCCGTCTCCACTATGCGCCGTTCGCCGACTCTTTCGGTGCTCACTATCTGCGTTTCTTCTAAACTGATGCCGATCTTCGCAGCTATTTGCATCGGTCGCTTATTTTTAAAACAATAATAAGACAGAGCGTGAAATGTAAACAGTAACCTACCGATGATGAACATAACAATGGTCAATGAGCATCACCTGAGATTTACCTGCAAAATGTTACAATACATGGCCATTTCTTTCGATTGCGTTAAATTAAAAGGTTGACTTTTTAAATATTCAGGAGGCCGCTGATTTGATGTTCATTTGATGAACGGTTGATGTTGGAAAGTTCTATATATACTTATCGGTGGGGCGCAAAAACTTATATTGCGCGATGCAGGGTCAGTAGTTACTATTTAGCTAAGGTCGACTTGTTTTCACTAGAGAGTTCTGAAGTATGTTTTTGCGGTATGTAGATGACGCCATAAATGTAACCAGTGGTTCTGTTGTTGGGAATCTGATAAGCTTAGTTTTGGAAATATTTACCTATAAGTTTTTGACTTCAAGCCATTGTATTGCAGATTCGACTGCAGTATTTATTTAATTTTTATAGAACGTCGAAGGGACGCCTTGGGTGTATTGTTAGCGAAATATCATCAACAAATTATACACATTTATGCTTCGTGGCCTTTAGTAGATTGTTCATATAGAAGAAAAAGTAATGCCTTGTGCCACGCCAATAATCTCTACTACTATTTATTTCTAAACACATCAACATCAACACATTGCTGTCTATCTCTGATCTTGAATTTTTTTGTTGTTGTAAATCGATGTATGGGAGAATATTTTTAGAACTGCAAACAGTTTAAATTTGTCTTTCGGAAAAGACAGGTAAAGATCTTCAGGAATCGATTCCCGAGATGGACGTACTATCTACATGCACGTTTGTTTCCTTACGGAACCCTCGTTGCGCGAGTCAGACTCACACTTATCCGGTCTTTAACGTCATCTTAAACCGAAATAAAGTATATTAAATTGTTTAAAAGAGTAAGAGAATTATGGTATATGGTAAGCCACTTTTATTTTAGGTAATCAGAAATGAAACTAGTTTTTATTTTCAAAATTATATTCCTACGATTTGTTAAAATCACAATTAAATTACAAAACCCTTAGAATCGAATATTGAGAGCATTGCATTGCATCTTACAATAAACAAAATATGTATCATTAATACAAAATGTCCTTCACAAACACTTTGACGAAATAACTCAACCAAGCACCAAGACCATTAAAGCATAGAGAATTCTACTTACGCTCACTCTCTCCCATTCCCGTTCTCATTTTCTTTAATAATTATGTAACAAAACCGAACCAAAACCCTAAAAATGGACCTAAAACTGATGTAATCAATTTCAGACCGATTACACAAATTAAATGCCGATACTCTCCAAGGTCTTTGAAATGATCGTGTACGATATAATACCCCCTTATTTCAACAAAAGTAATAATATTCATATACAATATACTAGTTGCAACATTATTTTGAGTAAATTATATTTTTAAAGTACATACTACAAATGTATCTTTTCCTTTCCATATACTACGATTTTACCTTCGTATCTTTCATTCCCAAGTGCCCGTACATAGCAATAAGCTTGCCCGCTGTGGCCAAATTATTTTTGACAAAATTTAGGTGTTTCCTATTCAGTCCTGTTTCCCCGAAGGGGTAGGCAGAGAGTAATACATTTCTCCCTATCTCTGTGGGGATACCGTGGGATAGTGGAAGGAAAGGCATATTGCTTATACGGATGGACTGAGAGTGTGAGCAACAGCTTGAGCATGTCAGGGTCGCATACGTGTAACTTGAACTAGCAACGTCCAAGAAGTGCAAGCCCTCTAACACCAACTCATTTTTAGGGTTCCATACCCAAAGGGTAAAAAGGGGACCCTATTACTAAGACTCCACTGTCCGTCTGTGAACCGATGATCCGTAATAGGTAGACAGTTAAAGTTTTCACAGAATGTGCCGCTGATGACAACAAATAATAAAATAAATTAAAAATTAAAGGGGGCTCCCTTATTAGAAACGTGTTTTATTGCTTTTTTTGCTCGATCTGTCTTATACGATGGTGCGGAACCCTTCATTCGCGAGTCCGATTCGCACTTGGCCGTTTTTTAAAGTACAAATGATAAAAGCAGTAGCGGTTGTTAAATTCAATAAAAACATTCCACTGTGTTTCACACAGTCTGCTTTATGAAAAACTAGAACATTACAGCATTCATGGTCCAGTGCTAAACTGACTATAAACATGTTAAAAGTAGGTATGAATGTATGGATATAGCGAATTTGGTGTTCCCCAAGGCAGCGTATTAAGTCCGCTCTTGCTGTTAGTCTGCACAAGGTATTACTGAAAGGTGTGGTCATATTTTAAGGGTGCTATGTAATGCTATTCTTGGTATATATATATATTTCTAAACAAGGTATTATTAATTTTCAAGTCTATTTCAATAATTATGTATTTTCTTTCTTTTTTATGAGGACATTTTTGGACAAGTTTGGAGATTCCATCGACATCCTTGGTATTAAACACCTACAGTTTCATTTGAGTCGGCCCTCTGTAAGGCATCAACTGCAAATTCAATTTTTAAGTTCAAAAAAATAAGATTTCTCTATGAACTATCTTCATTTATATTTTATGGTAGACCCTACTACATGATTCTAAAATATGATCACGCCTTTTTGTAACACCTATATAAATAATTTCTTTAAGATAAGACACCATAAACAATACTGTTCACTAATAATGTAACACAACAGCTTCCAACAAATCGATGAACTTTTGTACAATGTAAATAAGTAGAGTATTTTGAGTTATCTCATGGTATTGTCCGACAAGATATGTACCCTGCGTCTCTGATCCAACTCTGAATATGGTGATTTATGAATTTGACAGTTGGCTGAGTAGGTAAAATACTAATAGCGGGTACCAAGACAAGAAGGGTACCTATAACTATCTATAGACGTTCATAGGTTAGTGAAATCTCTGGTTTAACTTTACAGGAATATTTTATAGCCACAAGGAGTTAGGAAATAATATAATATAATAATAGTCTTAATATACTTCTATTTACACACAGTACAGTACCTGGGAGACCGAGCTTCGCTCGGTAGCTTTTTGTAAAATCGTATTTTTGTTTGTTTTTTAAATTGCATTTTTACAGGAAATACAACTATGCAGTTGAACTTAAAATGAAAAACTGTAGATTCAGATTATATATATACATATATACGGTTTAAAGGTATTAGATAGATAGATAGATACATGGATGAATACACAGCCGTGAATATATAAAAAAACACACACAGTTATTACTATACAAAAGAAAAGGTAAATTGATTATTCTTTGAACACTAAAAGCTTTGTATACCTTATTTATACAATGAAAAGAATACAATGAAAAAAAACTAACAAAGACGATATAGATGAAATAAGAAGAAACAAGGAGATCTTCTAGGCGTTGAGGAATTAAAAATTAAATACAATTTAAAATACTTTATCATTTTTTCTTTCGACCAATCTTACTCGGAATGCGTCAACATCCTTCATCATGACGTCATATGTGACTCTTATTGTTTCATGGTTAACTGTGCCGCTTCCCTCGTTTTCTTCCTTACTAAATACCTGATATTTTCGTAGAAATGTTGCTAGTGCTGTTTTCAGAGACATCATGCTATATAGATGTCCTGTAAAATTAATAACATTGATTTTACTTTAATTCAATATACATTTATAATTTCCTGTGTTCGCTTAATAATCCAATGTGGTCCATTTTTCAGCCACGTAATAAAGGTGAAGGCAAATGTAGTATCAACAATGTAGTTTAGTAATGATTAATGTCCTTGTAATAAACACTTAAGGATAATAGTATAACAATACTTACCTAAACAGTTTCGAGGTCCGTGGCTAAATGCTAAGAAGGCGGCTGGATGCCTCGACCGTCCTTCAAGAAAACGTTCAGGCCGGAACTGGTCTGCATCATCTCCCCAGTACACAGGGTTGCGATGTGTGCCCCAGATGTTTACCATAACTCCACACCCTTTTCTTAAAGTTACACCCGACGCTAAATTTAGAAATATCCGCTTTAAGAATAAAAAATCTGTATGGATAGTCGAAAATGATAACAAGGTAAGAAAGTTAAGTAGTAAAATTTAGTGAAACATTTTTCGTAAGATTTGCCACAATTTGCAAAAATGTAAAAAAACGGTGTTTTGCGAACACGGCGGAGAAATCACCAATAGTAGTCCAAATTAAATTTTTCAAATTGATATGTGTTCTTCAGATGTTCCTCGATTTTTTCATATACATTATGTGGAAATTTGCTTTCCAAAAATACTCTCAGCTATTTCTGCTATTTTTCTCCTGATTATGCTGTGAAAGTCGTAGAGAGATTTTTTTTTTAATATGGGGCCTAATCTGCTATCTCGCCTACACTATACATGAACAATCATCCACTAACCCTAGTGGATGATTGTGCATGTACAGTATGATGATGTGTGATGATGATAGTGCAAAACCTATTTCGCCAATACGCTGGACATCTTAAGGAAACAATAATTAACAAAACATTTACAGACATTCTCATGTTCTTTACTCGAGTATTAGCATTTGGAATGTTGTTATTAATGTTAGCCTAGGATTTGCTGTGTATGAAAATATATATTTTTTTATAAAAATCAAAATATTCTCAATCACTCATTCTTCATTCAATTTTAAAATAGTCAAAAGTAAACTTACGCAGTCTTGTATCCTTGTTGATTTCTCTTACTACTACAGGCACTGGTGGAAACAAACGTAGACTCTCCCGAATAACAGCTTCTAAATATTTGAGACGTGGCAAGTCTTCAATGACTGCTTGTCTGTCTGAATCACCAAACACTTCTTGCAATCTAAAAAATAATTCAGTACAACGTTTTAGTTTAACATTTATATAAATATATACATTTTATAAAAGTTGTAATAAACAGTAAGTTTACAAAAATGTACTCGTACATAGGGTACACTCAGAGCAATTAACCAGAAATTCTATTAATTGCCTAAAACCTGGCTTGGATGATTATCAGTTTTTCCATAACTCAACTACCATACG
Source organism: Euplagia quadripunctaria (assembly GCA_963859945.1). Lineage (NCBI taxonomy): Eukaryota > Metazoa > Arthropoda > Insecta > Lepidoptera > Erebidae > Euplagia > Euplagia quadripunctaria. The sequence continues at coordinate 1,894,718 of OY982562.1, read as the reverse complement.
TTTCCTAACTAGCAGCATGATGAATTTTAATAATATCTATCTTTTTCAATGTTATCCCCCATATATAATGAAAAATTGTCGATCATGTTCTGTTTGTGACACCTGGAATAGACAGTTTTATATGGATACATAGGCTGCACTAAAAGTATCGGGAATGGAATATTTCCACTATTCCTATCATATTAAAATCTTTTTAATTGAAAACTCCTTGGTTTTAAAAATCGAATACCATTTATTTGTTTAAAAAAAAGATTCTCGGTCTTCTCACAAGGTCTTCTCAAACTTGTTTAGTCGTTGAGAAAATGGAATTGACTCGAGAAAATTCAAGGGCGATGTTTTATTATGACTTTCGAAGCGGTTTAACACAAAACCAGTGTGTTGACCGGATGCTTTCTGCATTTGGTGATGAAGCCCCATCCAAAACCACAATTTATCGCTGGTTTGCTGAATTTCAACGTGGACGTGTCAAGCTCAGTGATGATCCCCGTCAAGGTCGTCCAAAAACTGCAGTCACCCAAGAAAACGTTGATGCTGTGCGTAAGCTGATTGAGGAAGATCGACATGTGACATATCGCGAAATTCAGGCAAATTTAGCCATTGGCATGAGTCAAAAACAAATAATCTTGCATGAACAATTAGGTGTAAAAAAGTTGTTTTCCTGATGGATACCGCATTTGTTCTGTGAAGAGCAAAAAGCGGCTCGCGTTACTTGGTGCGTCAGAACTCTCGAAAGATTCCACGCAGGATCCTCAAATGCTGTATACAACATTGTATCAGGTGACGAATCCTGGATATACGCGTACGAACCCGAAACAAAAAACCAGTCACGAATTTGGGGTTTCGAAAATGAGTTAAAGCCAACTAAAATTGTTCGTTCACGGAGTGTTGCAAAAAAAATGGTGGCCACGTTTGTCTCCAAAACCGGCCATGTTGCGACTATTCCTCTTGAGGGACAAAGAACGGTTAATGTAGAATGGTATTGTTCTCTTTTTTTTTTTTTTTTTTGTAACGAGGTGGAAGATCCTCATGGATGTCCTCCGCCCTTGGGGGGGGGGGGGGGCCTGAAGGGGTCTGTCGGACTCTTACCGACTAAAAACCACCCCGGTGTTCCACTGCTTGCCCATGATCGGGGGAGCGAGAATCGCCATTGCATTCTTCCGCAACCCCCGACAGGCATTGACCCGTCTCACCCAAAACGGGTCCCGTCACCCGGTGCGACCGCCACCCCTCGGTCGCACTCCTCTGAGAAGCGCGCGCGGAACACTGCGCTCTGCCTCTCGGGCCTGTATCTGTTCGGACGACGACTTCCCCAAAAGTTCGTCGACCGCAGGCCGGTTCCTACGGTGACCGGAGATCATTGAATGCCCTTCGGCGCCCGGTGAGTCTACTGCGGGCAGGGAGAGCTGTACTTCGCATGTATTGTTCTCTTTGCAACTTCAGTAGTTAACTTATTTTTACAACAAAATTAAATTAAAATACTTATGTATGTATCTACGTTATAAATATCTAGATATTATGTTTTTCTTCAAAAAAAGTTTAATCATCAAAATTGACTTTACCCAGGTAAAATGTATAAACTTATCAATAACAATAACAACTTTATAGTAAAGAACTTACTCCTGAAACACTTTGTTTTGTATATCAGGGTGCTTAGCCAGCACACAAATAGTGAAACACAATCCGACAGCTGAAGTGTCAGTACCGGCTACCAACATAACAAGAGTTTCTTCAAGTAACTCCTGGTCGGAAAATCCATGATCGGGACCAGTTGCTTCTATGTAGAGTTCCAGAATACTCCTTAAGCTTTTTGTGTCACCTATTAGGAAAAAATAAAATAAAAAACCGGACAAGTGCGAGTCTGACTCGTGCACCGAAGGTTCGTGCAAACTTATGTTTAGATAATTCTATCATTTTCATTAATTCATCACAGAATCGATTCCCGAAGAACTTTAACCAACAAACTTAACTTTACCGCTCTAAAAATACTCTCCCATACATACAGTTAATTTTGCAACCACAATTTTTAAGTTTGTAATAAAAAAAAACATTTTTAATATAATAACGAATTGACAACTTTTGAATTGATTTGTGCTGTGAAACCTTGCTTCTCGCCAAATTTCATTTTTTTTTTTTTCATTTTTTTTTATGGTATAGGAGGCAAACGAGCAGACGGGTCACCTGATGGTAAATGACTATCGCCGCCCATGGGCACCTGCAACTCGAGAGTCACAAGTGCGTTGTGACGCACTTGTGACTCTCGGTGGGAGTAGGAGAAGAGGGAGAGGGGGGGAAGAGTGGGAAGAGGGGGGAGGGGGGAAAGACGGGAATATGGGAGGGGGAAGGGTTAAGGCCTCCGGTAACCTCACTCACGCGGCGAAATGCAATGCAAGCATTGCTTCACGGCCGGTTTTCTGTGAGGCCGTGGTAACGAGCTGAGTGGAGCCGGCCCATACGTGCCGAAGCATGGCTCTCCCACATATATTATTCTAGGTCAATGAGGAATACCCCCATAGGTTTTGATTTACCTCCGAAATCATATTATGAAATATATAACTTACCATTGTCAGTTTTAATATTTTCTTTAAATTTTTTCCGCGTTGCTCTGATTATCTGAAATAAAAAGAAGCATATTTCCAGTTGCTAAAATACGGGATAAAATATTGCCACCAAATCTTTAAAGGCCCGAAATACGAGGTTGGTTGCTTTCGATAAATGTAATTCTGTTATGAAAAACAGAATGTAGTTATGTCTACATATTAATCTAAAAATGTATAGATCTAGCTAGCTCACAGATATTAAAACAAAAAGGCTTAAGGGTGTTAACGAAAATAGGCTATAAGGGCAAATAGGTGCCAGGTGCTGGAGTAATTCCTTCTAGAAGACAACACAAAACAGATAGAAGATAATAAAATTTTACTTACAGATGAATCACTCACTGAAGACGAGTATATAAGAAAGGAGTTGATATTTCGCAAGAGCACATTACAATAAAAATAATAAAATTAACAATCCAAATTAAAAATATTTACCGATCCTAAGTATGCCAATTGCGTATAAACGTAGTTGTTATTATATTGTAATGAATTTAATACAAGTAATGTACGACATTCATCTATTTCCACCTTCCAACAGAGATATCTACAGGCCTTACTACGTTTTAAGTAGTCAGTAGGACCGAGAGGTAGGTCTTCATCGTTACATACGGATAACTTTGTGATAATAAGGTTTCAATTATTTTCTTGAATAGTTTTGAAACGGTACGGCTATGTTGTAGTGGCGTCAAGTTTCGATTGCTATATTTCTTTTTTAATTTCAGGTTAACTGGTCTGCATGTTCTAAAATAATAATATAAGACAAATTTGACTGACCTCATTTACAAACTTATACATAATTTCCTTATTTTTCTCAAAAGTCTTGTGATATGGTAAAAGCTTGTACAATGCATCGGAGTGCAACCACGGCTCCGCCATACGCGCCGCCAACAGTTTGCAAACTATTTCAAACGATTTAAGTAGTTGCTCTGAAGAGTTTTCTTTTAAATTCAATTTTACACCTAGTACTGTTTCTAAAAGGAAAATTTTCACAAATTTAATTAAATAGTGAAGATGATATAATATTTAAACACACAAAGAAAAACCAAAGCAACATATTAAATGTATATGTTCAGGATTTTTATAAGAAAAATTAACAGCATTAAAACAAAAAACAAATTAACAACAAAAACATTGACAGAGTTTTTTAGTTTCTCGTCAATTCTATCCTAATTATAATAGTCGTTATGCGCCGAATACTACATGGCAAAGTTAAAAATTAAGTAACATAAAACAACTTAACAAAAATTTCAATTTCAAACTCAAAAAAGCTGCACATTTATGGATCATTTAAAAACATAATAAACCAACAAAATCAGTAGGTAAGCATACTAAAAGTGAGAAAAAAATACAGTCTACCAACCACAAACGGAGTAAAAGGTGTAGGCAGCCATGTACTTCCACATAGACTCCGCTTTGACCCCGACGGCTGAATTCACTTGCTTCACCATACTATCACTTTGTTCAACGAATACTTTCATAAACCTGTTCAGGTTGGCTGGGCTGAAGGTCGGTGCACTGAACTTACGACGTGGTCTCCAGATGGATACTAAAGGATTAAAAATACAGTAAGTACCCACGCAGTAAACTGATTTAAGTGATCGTTATTAAATCAAATATATCTAAAAAGTCTCTTAATTTTTGACGTGACAACGTCTTATAAATTGGTTTGCCGGGTGACACTTCAAGAAACTGCGTTACGCTCCGCTCACGTTATGCGCTCACAATGAGAGCGAGTGAGAGGCACGCGTTTTAAATATAATTCTTTGTATAAATAAATGTTTTAAATTGTTACTATTATTTCATCCTTCTTCCTACTATACGAATGAATATTCACATTAAAATTATTTTACCACTCAAAGTCGTTGTCACGTAAAACTTTCGCCCGTATACCGACTTTACAGGCAACCAATTTTTTTCTAATGGCTATTCATATATGAGTACATTGTTCATTGACAAGAATTAAAATCCCGCAGCAGTTTAAGATCATAGAAATCAGTGCATTGTAACGAGTAGCAAAAACTTTGAATCTAAAATGAACTGCGAAACAAATGAAGAGTTTGATTGTGATTGGATATTAAGATCAAATTTTAAAGTGTGAATATGAGTCAAAACTTTTACCTAAAAATACTCAGTACTGGAAGGACAGTGGTAATAAGACCCTGATGTAAAGGGGAATATTAGCATAATCAAATTAAGATCACTACAATTTTAAATATTATTAAGAACTATTAAACGAATTTCTTTTTAGCCATGTACAAAAGTTCAATTTTGTCCTAAGTATTTTGTGCAATGTTAACGTCATAAGTTCAGTTTTCGACATGGTGATTCCCAGTAGATCTTAAGTAAAACGTTTCCTAAGATATGATATCATTATTCTAAATCACTTAATGCTTTCCTAACTCTCACGTACTAAAACTATTTTCGAACTATGTTTAATATTTTTTTTATGGTATTGGGGGCAAATGAGTAGACGGGTCACCTGATGGTAAATGACTACCGCCGTCCATGGGCACCTGCAACTCAAGAGCCACAAGTGCGTTGCCAGCCTTTATGGGAGAGTAGGGAAAGAGGGGGAGAGGAAGGGAGAGGGGGAAGAGAGGGAGAAAGCAGCGAAAAGCAATGACGGTTTTCTGTGAGGCCGTGGTATTACTCCGGTCGAGCCGGCCCATATCTGCCGAAGCATGGCTCTCCCACAAATAGCATGGCTCTTCCACGAATATACAGTTATTCATTACATTACAAATGTTTTTTTTTCGAAATATTAATGTTCATTTTTGTATTACCACAGTGTCACAACGTACCACGAAACATAACACACAAATATTGAATATTTTACACACGCACAAACCTTAGGTGGTTCAGCTTTACACTATGAAAGTTGAGGCCGAATTCATCCCAGTCGCTTTTGCGGAAGATACTTTCGAGTATGGCTGAGAATAATTTCAGTGATAAGGGTCCCCTTACACTTTTTGTATCCTCACTTCATTACTTGAATGGATATTCTTGATAATTTTGGTGTATTTAAAAAGGTATCCCTTGTTGTCCCAGGGAGAACCATATTGCTTTGTGGCTTATACTGTCGAAGGAATAATCGATAAATGCAATATACAGGGTTTGGTTGTATTCCATAATTTTTTTATTATTTTTTTTCTGAAGTCAGCTTGTTCTCGCGGTTGGTTTTCTTCGAGCTTTTTGCTTATTCATTCCAGGATCACTTTGGAGAATACCTTGTAAATATTCGATATCAGACTATAGGTCTGTAGCTACCTACATCTTCTTTTAATCCTTTCTTAAATATAAGAATGACGTGCAATGTTTTTCACTGTATAGGATATAATAAAGACTGTCATAATACAGTCTTCATTATATCGTTCAATATTGATGTAAGTATGGGTAGCAAGCAGTTCTTCGAAAGTGTCTTTCAGAAGCTCGTTTGAAATTTTATCTTTACTTGGAGCTCTTTCCATCTTCTTACTGTGAATAGCTTCTTCAACCTCACTAGGCAATATTTTTGGTTCTGGTTCCACTCGGTGTTGCATTTCGATTAGGACTTTCTTTGGTTCTTGTTTTTGCTTTTCATCTGAATTCGAGTACAGGTACAGGGTGGGTCAAAAACCTTTTTATTTTTAATTTTGGATTCTAATAGCCATTATGGCTATGGTGTTAGTTGTTGATATACTATGTGTAAAACATTATTCCAAACTGTTTAGTGTAATTGCCTCCGGATTCAGTTTAAAATTTCAAAATGTTAGTAATTCATTCTCATTTTTCAATCAACACCTAAGATACTTAAATACACTACATACACTTTGAAAATGGCTTATATTAATGGTACGATCAAACTACACTGTACAAACCACATCGAACACGTAGTTGAGGGTAAGTGTTAATGTGTTACTGTGATTTTTGTAAATGAATCGTACTTGAAAAGCGTGGTAATGTCCTGTATTTGGCAATACTAGTGGTTTAAAAGATGTGCTTCCTTCCAACTTATGAAGATAAATTAAAATATAATAAATGGCCAAGAATTAACATCAAAATTACCAATTTTATTTGAATATGACCAAGAATACCAAAAACGAACCAAATTTTGAAGAAGAGAAGAAGTTGCTGAGATTGTCGTTAAAAAAATTGAAAACATATGAAAAATAGCATCACTGCCAACTGTATCATATGTAAGAGCACAAAAAATTCTTAGAGCTTGTCATTTTAAGTTTAAAAACTTATTAAAATCGTATTCTAATATACCTAAAAAGCGTTCCTGCAAGTGCCTACAATTTACATAATGTAAATGAACCTAAGGAAAAGAAACTGTCATCCAATGAACAAAGCTTTTTCCACCTTTACCAAAGGCTTTTAAGAAAAATTATAATAGGTAATAAAGACGTGGCTACAACAAGAAAAAATCAAAAAAGTTTAAAACAAAAACTCAAACAGGAGATGTCAAAAAGTTTTCACAAACAAACGAGCACCGATGTCTTGTCTATAACTACAAAAGACTGTTGCCAGATTTCAAAATATTCTAAGTGAAATTCCACCGATAGACACAAATGATCTCAGTTCTGACCAATTGTATTTGTACAGAATAGTCTCAGCTGTTATAGCTGGTGAATGCCCTGCAGATTTAGCTTACAAATCACCTGGAAAATGTCTCATGCAAGGTGGCTCATGCGAGCTAACAGAGTTCTTCGACTCTACATTGCAACTTCAAACCCTTCCGATAGACTTGTTACTTTAGGAACATGTGTGGTTAAAGTATACACTTCGACATAGTTTCACATTAAAAGCCACCCAAATTGCAAAGATACAGAAAGATATTTATGGATATTAATCTCTAGATCTCGTTACTTATCGACAAAAGCAGAAGCAGAAGCTATTATTGATCCGGTAATACAACGCAATAGCTCCTTTGCCCATCCTCAAAATCTATTGCTAGCAATGTTATCAGACTCTGAAAAACATATAAGAGAATTGGCTCTGCGTCGAATTCTAAAAGCACAAGCTCAAAAAACACAAAAGTGAAGACTATTTCAAGTTCCATACATTAATATGGATGCTAAAGTATACTACGACCTTATTGGTTGGAAGATTCAGGTAACAGAATCACCGATCCTGAAGCAAGTTTCTAATGAAGAGCTTGAGTCTTACATCACTCGAGGAGATTTTATTAAGGCGAAGATGGAGTCTCGTAAACTCATACCAAAATTCGATTTTAAGAAAAAATTTCGTGTAGATCCAAGTTCCTCTTAACTACAATAAACGAATTACTTATGATTATAATTTCATGTTTAAATAAAATATAGGTTTCTAAAATTTTATTATTTACAACCACACTTACAACTAATAATACGTCATTAATCGAGTTTTAATCAATACTTTTTTTTATCAATATTTGCCGTATTTCAGGGTCAATCCAGAGGTAGTAGATACAATCCAATTATAATGAAACTTTTTATTTTAGTTTATATAATCATGTAACGCATTTATATTGCTATTAGAAGTCAAAACAAAACAAAAATGTTTTTCTCATACTACAGTGACCCTAGTACAGGTGTTTGTGGAATTTAGTGGCTATTTAGTTAATAACTTTTCTGTTTCTAGAAGTTTTGCCTTGCTTGTTGAGTTTTGGTATTCATTATTTGTTTATTTCTTCAAGTTCTTTTAATGCTTTGCGCCCCTGTTCTTCTTATGTGCTTTTCTAGTGTTTGGTGCCTCATATTCCTTCTATCGTTCCTTATTTTCTCTTGGTTTTCTTTGTTTTTTCGGTTATTAGTTTGATATTTTCTTTTTAGGGTCAGTTGAGAGCAAATTTTTGCTTTTTTTGAAGCGGTAGTTTGGTGTCAGTTAGTCTATATTTATCGAATCTCGTGATATAGGTTTTAACTAGGTCTTTTTCAAGTTTCGTTTACTTTGAGGACATCGGTATTTCTGTCTTATTTCTTTACTTAATTTGGATTTGGCAGTTTCCTTTGGTGGTTCTGTTTTTAAAGAGTTTCTTAGCGTGCGGTGGTTCGTATTGAAATTGAATTTTGTAAGTATAGATGTGTCCGTGAAGGCTTTTGGAAGGGTTGTTGCTATGTAGTCGATCTCGTTTTTATAACTGCGGTCATTACATACTTTTGATTTGCCTGACGTTCCGACCAGGTTGTACTGGCCGTGGTCTCCGGCTGGTATGTAACCAGCCTGTGACCTTACCATACCTTTTAAATACGTGCTCGTTAAGTCCGATTATTATTAGTACATTTCGAGATACCTTGAAGATAAAAGAGAGAATACATCAATACTATTACTCTTAAATCGTATTGAATTTTATGTGTAAATTAGTATGCAGTCTTACGTAATTAATTCTTCAATCCTGTGCCCACTTTTTACTCAACTCTGTCTTGATGGATAGCGTCATGATAATGGCCTATATGGTTGCAACCAACACAACCGCCAAGAATTTAGTTATTGTTTTGAAGTATCTACAATATCTAATTCAGACAATAATTGCTATATATATGGCAAAAAAAGTTTAACGTGCAAAGGTGCGAAATTGTGTAACCAATTGCCAAAAAATATCAAAGAAGCAAAATCAATGCCAAGTTTTAAAAAGCACTTAAAATACTACTTAACATCTAATCTGAGTGCACCTCAGTTCACTATTCCACAAGTCGTTTCTAGCTACGCTCGATCTGTGTAACGTGCGCGAACGGCATTGTTTGCTCATTGTTTACGTAAATATTTTTTTTACAAGTACCCTGTAAATTGTATTTTATTTATCTTAGATCTAAAAACAGTTTAAAAATGTATACTTGCGATTGAATGTGTTGAGTGAAATGTTTCAATATCATGTTTACGCCTAGGATAAGATTATTATTTGTTTTTGGATGTGCTTATACTTACTCATGTAAGTGAATTGTTGAAATTCTTATGAGAAAATAAAGATATCTCAAACCTCATATAACGTCCATATAACTTTTTTAATCACAAAAAAAAACAAGAACAAAAATCGTATTGAAGTTTGATTGACCATTCAAGCCATATCAATGTATAGAGGAACCAATTGACATATATTTTTTCTTGAAATATTAACTTATTATGAACTTTTTATTTTCTCTAAGTTTAAAATACCATTTGTAATCTTTACCTACTGCTCCTACGGCGAGTGAGTGAGGTAACCGGAGGCCCTAACCCTTCCCTCTTCCTCCCTCTCCCCCTCGTCTCCCCATCTTACATTTTTGTGCATAAAGTTTTAATAAATAAATAAATAAAATAAATAAAGCAAGATAGGAGAAAAGTATAAGCACAGATTAACTAGTATCACTCATTGACGAATTAAGTTCAAGTTTGTTTTGTTTTTAATAATACACACAAGAATCTCTGGGATATCCGCCCTGTTGGCAACAATTGTAGAACAAGTAGCTGCGGTACCTATAATAAAAAATAAACCTTGAAGTTAATGAAACTCTTAGTTTACCTGGTGCGAATATAAGCCCATTTCCAACTAAATTTCTTAAAAAACGCAGGATGTTGTCCTTCTCTAAGGATGTTTTCAAAATTACTTCTAAGTCGACAGCATCTACTGCAACTTTAAAAAAGAAACAATTCTGTAATTTTTTGAAATTTTATTGAATTTTATTGAAATTTCTAGGTGATCGCTGCTCTTTTTCAGACATACCTGCGTACAATTTTGATCCCATCCATATATGTGAAATACCTCCAGTCTTAATAGCTTCACGGCCAAATGCTTGTATTGTATTCATTCGATCTGAAACAGAAAGTTTTAACCCGTATGAAAACAACGAGTTGCTGAAAAGAGACCATAGGCAATAATATGGGTAAGCCATGCTTCGGCACGTATGGGCCAGCTCGACCGGAGCGATACCATGGCCTCACAGGAAACCCGCAGTGAACCAATGCTTCGTTGTGTTTCGGCTCTCCCCCTCGTCTCTCCATCTTCCATCCTCCTCTATCTCTCTCAGGAGGGGCCTGTCCTCTCCTCCCTCCCTCCCCCTACTCCCATCTTAAAGGACGGCAATGCACTTGTGACTCTTGAGTTGCCGGTGCCCATGGGCGGCGACAGTCACTTACTATTAGGTGACCTGTTTGCTCGTTTGCCCCAATCCCCTAAAAAAAATGTTCAGGTTACACCTTCCAAATTTTTAAAACAATAATGAAATAATTGGACATAAATTAGGGGAATGTACAATTTGCAGACCCAAGATGGGCATCACAATAACCCCAACTAATATTATAATTGCGTTTGAAAGTTCGTCTGTTTGTAACGCTTTCAAGCTTTAAGTACTCAACTAATCATCATGAAATACTATATACATTGTCAGGGGAACAGAAAAGATTTAGGGTACTTTTCATCCAGAAAACAGTACTATCCCCGAGGCATAGAAAACGAACTTTAATGCGAGCGAAGCGAAGCAAAAGCTAGGAATCTTACTAATATCATAAAGGCCAAAGTTTATGAAGATGGATGGATAGATGAATGGATGGATGTTTGTTACTCTTTCAAGAAAAAAATGTACGGATCCCGTGGAATAGCAATTATAATAGCGAATTAACTACTCAGCCTATCAACATAACATTTTGTATACACATTTTCAGACTTACAAAAAATTTCATAATTACATTAAACAGATAATGTACAAAGGGCGGCCTTATTGTTAGAGGCAATCTCTTCCAGGCAACGTTAGGATGGATCAACGATTCGGAGAGGCAGTGGCAGTTAGTGTTATATTTAAAAGAATAATTATTTGTAATTTCTAATAAATAAAAATAAACAGATATTCTATATTAACCTACTTTACCTACTATAAATACCAATAGGTACTTATTAATATACATACATAAACCTAACTGTAGTATATACAATATATACGTACATAGCGTATTTTTGATCCAAAACAAAATATAATTGTTAACGAAAGATAAAAACTTTTACGCCAGCGATGACACGGGGAAAAATCATTGCTCATTAATATAGAAATTACGCAGATTTGAATACCGACCTTTTACCATTACTGAAGTAAAACATAGTCAGAAAATACTGCAATAAAATATATATATTGCTAAAATAGGATTAAAGCAGGGTCACTAAGGCTAAACAAACATGTTTAGATACTTAAGAAATAACCATTTATAAGGTTTGAAACCTTTCAATGCATTTATGTAATTGATTTAGACAGTAAAAATTGACCACAACTTTAATTAGTCGTAAATCAGTCAGGCATTTATTATGTTGACTTGAATTGCATTTTGTTAGGAGTACAATTACTCGACTTAGAAACAACAATACATACCTAATAATATTATAAATAAGAAAGTAACTCTGTACGTCTAAGAAGTAGCCCATGTCCTACTCCAAGGTCTTGTTAATATCTATATCAAATTCATTCAAATAAACTTGATTAATGATTGGTCTTCTATACAAAGCTTGATTCCAAAAATTAGCCCAATTTTCCAAGATCTTGTTTATATCAATACCAAGATTCATCTAACGTATGTCCTTGTCCAAGGTATTGTTTATCTCTACTAACTACTACTTAGGCGTCAAAGCGTAACAGGTATACAGACAGAAAAAGTTATTTTCGCATTTAAATCATTAGTATGGTCAAGTGAGGACCCGCCAATACCGATTTCGAACACGACTCGTTAATCATTATTTTTAAATAGTGTGTCCGAAATAAATAAATATTAACATTTTGTTCTAATAATATCATAGTTTAAAAAAACTAAAAAACACGCTGTTATAGAAAATCCAACTAAAAATTGAAAAAATTTAGTCGAATTATTGTATTGTCATTAGTCTTTGACATGTGTGCAAAATTTGAATGAAATCTGGCCGTTTATAGTGGGTCAAAATCGCGCCCTAAGGAGTCGGTTACAAACAAACATACAAACAAACATACAAGTGAAGCTAATATAAAGCGTGTAAAAATAATATAACTTGGAGTTGTAATACTATAACTTGTTTCCAAGTTACGCGAAAACTTTATATAGCCGACATCGTGGAAACAAAATAGGGAAATAATGAATTTGAGATGTAATTTTTATATTAAGAATCGTTTGGTTTGGCAGGTTGATGTTGAATCATAATTAGTTCCTATCTTTACTCTAGGCACATTTCATTATTTGCCCATTCACACATATCAGTGAAGTCACAGTTCCGGCACAGTACCGCCACCGTAATAATTATTCTTTCATACATTCTCTATGAACGCATCCACACCTATCAATGTCAGTGACGGCACAGTGCTGTCAGTGACAATGCCGGCGCCGGCATTCACGGACGTAATCATCTACGACAATATTTTTTATCGGATCACGGACGCCGCTGCATCAAAACCAAAATGGAGGACGAGCGATTGGTTCGTGAAAATACTGTTTTGTATGATTTGTCTCATGCAAAGTACATGGATACAAAATACAAAACCAATTGTTCCCCCAACAAGTATCTTTTTCTTATTTTTTTTCTTCTTCTTATCTTTTCCTTGATGCTGCTCTTCTTCTTGGTCTAAAGCAATGGCTATCATTGCCAGTTCCGTATTATTGTATAGAGCCATAGCAACAATCTACATCGCACACGTTTTGAAATGAAATGAGAAATGAGTACACTGATACGGAACTGTGCGAACGCGTTGCCGGAATGTGGCTACACTGATATGTGTGAATCGGCCTTAAAACTTTTATTTTTACTGTGTTTATATTATAAATGTAATTTTGTAATTTAAGCAAAAAATAAGGAACTCATTAACTACGTTACCCACGTTTAATGTATAATACACAAGAATTAATTACTAATCTTACTGACGCAGTCGTCAGTGCCGCACACGCACACTGAGTGATGAATCTAGTGTGTATCCTATTTCTATTTTCTTTGTTCATTACTCTTAGTTAAAACTTGAATTTCAACATTATGACGTTATTTATTCCAAAAAGAATTAAATACAAGTACTCATAACTTAAGACGAAAATCTATCTATAACTATACAGTAGAAACATTTATTTCGCATCATTACGTACAATAAAAAGTATAATACTCTTCTTCTTCATTTTCGTATGCTCTTGACAGAGCAGTCATGGTCAAGCATGTTGTTTATAGGCGCGCAGCACTTCAGCTCTCCACTTGTCTCTTGCTAAACGAGCGTTTTCATTTATGGTATTGTGGGTCAGGGCTTTTATCTGGTCTGTCCAGCGCATCGGAGACCTCCCACGAGACCTGACACCGTCCACTCTTTCCTCCTATAAGCACTCCGTCAGTCTTATCATCCAGAGCTATACGCATAATGTAGATGTTAAAAAGGAGTAGTGACAGGATACACCCTTGACGAATAACAGCGCTGGAATGAAGTTGGCTTGAAATGACGTGGTCCACACTCACGGCAGAACTATCCTCATAAAACTAGCGCAGAAGGTAATTAATATGTTTTGATGCTCATCACTAGATGAGAGTGAGAGAGAGCCAAATGCACTGCAATAACGTGGCAGCTCCATCAACACCTGAAACGTGTTGTTATACTGCCATTCTGCGTATAGTTCCTACCATGTGTAAAAAGATTGGCAGAACGCTTTAAAAAGCGTGACCTTTACTGCTTTAGTGCAACGAGCACACCTAAGGGCCAACATGTCACTTCGGACAGCCAACGACCTGCGCTCCCGCCCCACGTCTACGTTATCCCTTAAATGCTCCGAGAACCAAGACTTACTTAAGAGATATACCACACAGTGTGACTAGGGGTATACCATAATAGCTTTTATTGCCTGCTTTAAAAATCATGAACTCACTCTTAAGTGCATTACATTTGAGAACATGGGCCTCTGCGTAGGATTCACATACATAGATCACTCTTCTGAGAGCTCCAATTGATGGGCTCAGCAGCACCATATCCTCAGCATAACTTATGTTATTTACTTGTGGTGCTAAGCTCATTTTCATCAATTTTGGTTGTGTGTTTGACACCGACCCATGAGTGTCAATGGTGATGGGACATCCTCACCAGTATTACAGTCAAAACTATGACGGCCCGCTATTGAGAAATAGCAGTGGGACTCACTTATCTTCATAGAAAAGCACGTGGAAAACGAATATTAAAAAAATCCTGAAGATATCCGACTCCTAGATCATCTACGCTCTTTTACCCCTCTAAGGTTAAAATCTAAAAATATTAGAAAAAAACATCGTTTACTTACTGACACCTCCCAAAAGCAAATGTGCGTGACCTATCAAGGGGTAACTCTTAATTCCACATTTTAATTCTTTGGATAATTCTACAAATTTCTGTATCTTCCATCGCCTTACTACAAGTAATATTACCACAAGTATGGACACAAGCCACAACATAATTAAAAGTTGAATCAACAGACACTGTGACAGTGAAACCGCTTGCCTTGTTTTTATACTGACGATGAATGTGATTTGGCTTAGTGATAAAGTGTGACAAAGTGATGGGATTAGGGAATGAAATCCGGTATCATTTTCAATCCGGCCGGATCCGGCCGGATCCGGCCGGATTGATAAAATCAGGATGATTTTCACTTTTCGGTTCAAAATGAACTGTTAGTGAGTTAATCGAGTGTAATTGTACTTATTATGGGTAGTTTATTAAAAAAATATATTTAAAATCAACTTTATTTCCAATGCTAAGATCAGATAACGAGTAAGCGAAGTCGATCATGAAGACTATTCCAACGTGTGCGGCAATCCAATATCAGGCTTAGTTTTTTACCTATATCTTCTTGCACATACTTTTGCAGATACATATCGTATTTAGTAGGTAATTATTTGTGATCGAAAGGTTCTATAAGCTGAAAGTGTGTGTCGATAAAGCTTTAATATAAATAGGATCTGACATTAAATTTAGTGACTTTAAATGGTCGAACATAAAAGACTTGATTTATTTTATTTATTTATTTAAAAACTTGGTACTTGTGTACAGAGGCGGACTTAATGTAAAAGGCATTCTCTGCAAGTCTACCTTAGGGTGATGGAGAAATGAATGAAGTAGGTGCATTAAAATGTATAAGAATGAGTGAAATATACTTACAGTTTGCAGCCATTTAAATTGGCTGTAGAGGCCCTATGCAGAAGAGATTCGACCCCGTTAACTGCTGAAACAACACTAAAATTTGTTTTAGAGAAGTTGCTCACTCATGACACGGTGTTAAGTAATGAATTATATGAAGCACGAAGATACATATTATGAGGGTTAAAGAACGCCGCACTGTAGTATCAGGAATATTTATATATTGACAGAACTAAAGAAATATCACGAAAATTTAAACGGATCCGATGATACATTTACTATGTCACATAAAAAAGTCATACGATTAGAAATGAAAAAAATCTTAGAGGGTTATTCAAGATGATAAGTCTAAAGAAAAATAAGAAATAGTTTAGAAGAATGTGGATCACCATTACTAAAGAAAGATTTGATATTGCGGGAAGAATTACAATTGCAAATCCAGCAAGAAACCACGTGTTATAGCACACATGCCAAAAATTTGAAAGATTTTGATAAAGTATTAAAAAAGAAAATGACTGCGTTTGAAAGTGAAGAGGAGTTCGAGGAGAATACTTATCTAATATTCATGATTATTTACTGACTTATTGTCACGAACGAGGCGAATAATACTGAACTGATCAGGTGTTGCGGGGAAGGGAGGGGGCTGTGCGGATTAGTGGCGCGGAGCGACTTGGCGTCTAACGACACGCACGCATGCAAACACATTACGCGTAACGCATTGCAGCATCTTATCTTGCAATAGCGCTATTATTTTGTCATAAATTGCTAACACAGAACCCGGATACCAGTTTACAAGCATGATCAACTTAGACCACAATAATTATGTTATTTTATCTTAAATAATTATTTAAGATTACATTACTTAAATGACATTAAATAATTATTTTTGGGATAATGATTTTAAATTGTAACAAACAAATGTTACTCGTATCGTTTGCCAATCGACTTCTTAAACAGTTACAAACATAGCCAGCGATTAAGAAGAGCCTTTTAGCTTCTATTTTTGTCGGTTGTGGAATGCAATACAATGTGGAGTAAGGTTGGGCACGTGTAAGGCTCGGTAGTGACTGTACAAGTAACAATGAGCGTAAAATCTTTCCAAACGTTGGAGTCATTCTTTTCCCGGATCCGGTGACCCGGATCCGGAGGGTGAAAAATACTTTACGACCTATTCTCATAGGTATGAGAATAGGTGGGATATTTGGTAGGTACCAAATATATAAAAAAAATCATTAAAATCGGTTAAGCCGTTTCAGAAGAGTTCGAACACAAAACACCGTGACACGAGATTTTTATATATTACATAATGTATCTAAAAACTACCTTTTCAGCTTATTCTTTGACTTTATAGGGCATCGAATTTAATAAGTTTAACAGGAACACTAGTAACGCGTGACCTATTTTAACTCTCAAGACGGTCGGTAGATCCTGCCACCCAGTTTGCCATTTGCCAAAGTTGCCAAGATTGTCAAGTACATTTCACTTGACGAGAAATCCCTAAAGACGAAAAAAAATACGTAAACGTTAAAAAAGGAATGCAATAACCCTTCTATTTTTTTTGTTGTAATGCTACAAATACCGCTTCCAAGTAATATTTTACCGAGGCGGGAGTGACTCACATTTCGGGTTACTGTCCGAAGAAAAAAAATTGTTGTGTTCTGTATATATCACCGTAAGATTGTGAACATCCTTAGTTTATAAAAAATCTCGCGATTTTAAAAACTGAGCAAATATTATGTACCCACCACTTACAATTTGACATATTATTTATAATCTACTAGCAACCCGCCCCGGCTTCGCACGGGTAGCAGAGACATCTTCAACAATCATCAACGTATTTCAATCAATTTACACAAAATCTTAACAAGTTATACACCTGAACCTTCCACATGAATCACTCTGTCTATTAGTGAAAACCGCATGAAAATACGTTCAGTAGTTTTTCAGTTCATCTCGAACAGACAGACAGACGCAGCGGGGTACTTTGTCTTACAATATGTAGTAATTAATGGCAAATTGTGAACTAATCTCTAACTGACACGTGACGGAACGCACTTGCGTGTGGGTCTTTTTTTTACGGGATAGAAGGCAAATGAGTAGATGGGTCACCTGAGGGTAAGTGACTACCGCCGCCCACGGGCACCTACAACTCAAGAGTCACAAGTGCGTTACTGGCCTTTAAGGTGGGTGTAGGTGAAGGGGGGCAGCGGGGTGGGAGAGGGAAGGATTAGGGCCTCCGGTAAACTTACTCACTCGATGAAACGCAACTAAGCATCGCTTCACCACCGGTTTTCGGTGAGGCCGTGGTATCACTCCGGTCGAGCCGGCCCATACGTGCCGAAACATGGCTCTCCCACAAAATTGGTAGGCGCTGATTGGTTGAACGTGAATTCGAAACGACAGCTTACTTCAAAGCTGGTCGGCGCTGCATTTGCCCTTGAGCGACTCTTGCCCAATTTGGGCGGACTCAGGGTCGCTACGAGACAACTGTACACGGGGGTTGTCCGGTCAATGACCCTTTACGGTACACCGGTATGAAAGGAGGCTTCGACAGGCCAGAAGAGGGCGTGCCTCTGGCGCCCTCAAAGGGCTGAGATGGTTAGAGCCATACGCGGATACCGCACTATGTCAACCGGCCGGCTTGGCCGGGACTCCCCCGTGGGATTTAAAAGCGAAAATTCTAACCGAAGTATATTGGCGGACGGCAAGAGTTCCGGGCGGGAAACGGCGACGCGAATGGCGTGAGACCGGATTTTAAAAGTGTCACATGTATTGCAGTCGTTTTAATTATGTTTGGAAAGGATTATTTTTCACTTTTCAGTGCCTTTTCTTAGTGCTTTTTGAAGTCGGTTTAACTATTTTTTTATAAGTGTTTATTTTAACCTAATTTTGTCTTTAGTGATTTTCACATACTTACGGAAAATTGATGATGCATTCACATAGTGCTCGATACGTTCCTATTAAGAGATCTATATCCCCAACGATACGTCGATTTTTAAATATGTGTATAAATTTCCTTATTCTCGATGTTACAGCCGCTATGTGAGGGCTCCATGTAAATTGGTTGTCTACTGTTATTCCTAGATACTTTATAGATGTTACTCGACACAGAGTTGCACAGTCACATTTAGAGCGATTTACTCTCCGATTACAGGGATACATGTGTATTTTTAGAATGTGTTTTACATGTGGTTGGCTTATAACTGATTTACTAAAACAGATATATTTAGTTTTATTGCCATTAGTGATAGAAGGCTATCTTCTAATCAGACGGTAGCTTTTGCTAGGCCCTTATCTGCTTCTTGAAATACCTTTTCCCAGGAATCTTCATGAAAGAGCAAAACTGTGTCGTCTGCAAACATAATGATGTCCATGTTCGATTGAGTATCAACATTACATAGTTCATTTACATAAATGATAAATAAGGTAGGGCCGAGTGTGCTGCCCTGCGATACACCATATCTGCAGACTGCGCCGTCACTTTCAATCCCTGCCACTCGCACACTTTGTGATCTATCCGTTAGATAATCTTTGAACCACTCTAGAGCCACACCTCTTATGCCAACGTTTTCAAGCCGTGTTAACAAGATTGGTGTAGATACGGTATCAAAAGCTTTTTGGAGATCCAAAAATACTCCTAAACACTTGTCACCTTTATCTAAGTATGTTACTATATTTGATACCAGTGTTAGAACAGCGTCCTCCGTTGATTTTTTTGCCCTAAAGCCAAATTGAGAGTTGCTCAACATTTCTTTTTTTTCCAGGTAGTTGATTAGTCTTTTATTTACAATTTTCTCTAATATTTTTGAAAGCGTTGACAAAAGAGATATGGGTCGATAGTTAGATGGTTCGCTTCTTTCACCCGATTTAAATATAGGGCAGACCACAGCTTTTTTAAAATTGACCGGGAAGGTACCAGTCTCCAAACTCATATTGCACAAGTACGTGATGGGTGGGGCAAGGGTTATGATATTTTGTTTCAGTATTGTTGCAGTGATTTTGTCCCATCCAGGTGCACTGTGCGATCTGAGTCCCAAAACAATACCTCGTACTTCATTCGGATCTGTTGGTGTGAAGGATATAGATTTTAAGGGGACGTTATCAGTTTTTGCTTGTCGAGCTAGGTCTTGTTCCTGGAGACTCATTTTATATAATAACTGATTAGCCAGTGTACTACCGACTGAAGTAAAATAATCATTGACTTTGTTGAGGGATGTTTTAGAAGTGACATCGATACCTAGCAGTTCATTTGATGGTTCATTTTTACGATTAAGACTACAAAAAAACTATCTGAGAAGATACAATATTCTGGCAGAAATCCAATATGGGTTTCGATCTGGTATTTTAACCAAGGCTGCAGTAATTAAATTAACTAATGCAGTAGTACAATGTTTAGATAACAAAAAAGGTGGCTGTGTATATACCTAGACTTTTCAAAAGCTCTTGACACAGTCTTCGTCCCTATTAGCTAAGCTAGAGAATCTAGATATAAGAAGTACTGAAATATTTCTACACATAGAAAACAGTGTGTCAGGATATGGGGTTATGACAGTGAAGAGAATAGTCTCATACAGGGAGAGACCCTGTATGAGACTATTCTCTTCACTGTCAAGTCTCTTCACTGCAAGGAAGTATTTTTGGGCCGACTCTGTGTCAGTTCTACATTAATGACCTCTGCTCAATGTCTACCGAGCACTAAAATCTACACCTACGCAGATGACACGGCAGTATTTGTTACGAACACTCGCTAGAAAAAAAAATACAATAGCTTAAAATAACCTATTAATTGTTTACGCCATTCTCGGGGTCCCACGCTTCGCCTTGTCTAATTAAAATAGGGGAAAAAATATGTCGGTAAAAAAAATACATTAACATGTGAAGAATAATTTTAGAGACTAACGAGATAGTCACGTTGGCTTTGTTAAATTTATACAGGGTGCTACAGAAAGGTGTGGTCATATGGGGTTGCATAGTGGACCCCGTGAATAACGCCAGGCGCTAACAATTTGAGAAAAAATAGTGTTTTTTATTTGAAACGATTTTAACTTGCCCTTTTTATTTCTTGGTTCAAATTTAATAATTGGTGTTTTGCCAAGGGGGTCCCTTCCTGTTCACCGATTGATCATGAATTTGGTACATATCTACTGATGACAATACAATGATGTGTATTCAACATCATTTTAAATCCAAGATGGCCGCCGCCACAAAATTTCGGATTACATATTTTTTGCAACCAAAAAAAAAGCTTCAAAACTTTATGTAATTATTTTTTATATTATATTTGTTTAGTCAAAAATAAGCATTTTAAACTGGTCAAACTTTTGTATCATATTTTTAATGTTAAAATAAAGTAATTTGTAAATGTAAAACATTTAATTCCAATTAAGGTAGTAATGAAAGGGCACGCCACGATCGTGGCGGTAAGACCCGTCATGGAGGATTGGCTAGAGAGGCGGCATGGCAGCCTCTCCTACCGGATGACGCAGGTACTTACTGGACATGGCTGTTTTGGGAAGTATCTGTGTCGGATAGGCCGGGAGCCAACGCCTGTGTGCCACCACTGCGGGGGCTGCCGCGAGGATACCGCACTCCACACTCTAGTGGAGTGCCCTGCATGGACGCAGCGGCGTGCTGACCTCGCAACGGCCGTAGGTATGGGTAGCCTCTCGCTGGAGACCATGATTATGTCCATGGTCCAGAGCGAGAGAGCGTGGAATTCCGCCGCCTCGTTTTGCGAGGAGGTAATGTATGCCAAGGAGGCGGCGGAAAGGGAACGGGAGAGAACTAGTACTCTCCCATCCCGCAGAAGGCGCACCAGGCGCCGGAGAGAACAAGTAGATTTCCGGCCTCCATGAGCGCTTGCCTGGGGGCGACGGACAGGGTTATCCGGCGCCCTAGTAGAAGCAGGCCCGAGACGGTGGCGCCGTGTTCCGCGCGTGCCTCTCTTACTGATAGGGGACAAAATCCCCCACAACACAGTGGGGTCGCCTGTTGTTTAACAGGCGGCGAAGTCTGCCAGGGTACACAGGGATTTCCTTCTAAGGGTACACCTGAGGCCCTGGTAATATGGACTGTGATGGAACACCGTGTGGTTTTAGTCGGTTCAAGTCCGACATACCACCCTACCGCTTAGCCTAGGTGGGGTGACGACCCGTGGGGATTTCCACATGTAAAAAAAAAAGGGGTAGTAATGAAAAGCGTTCATTGTTGGTTTATTAACTTATTAACTCCGGTAGTTTTTATGCTAGAGACCTTTATAATAACGCATTTTAAAGGTCTTTTAATGTACTTTAAAAAAGATTAAGAGCACTTTCATCGTTTCATTGGTACCGTTTTTTCGTAATTCAATGTTGAAATCTTAAAATTTTCCGTCAAAAATATAAGGCCTGCCTTCAATGAGCTATATGAAATAAGCGTTTTGAGCGTAATGAGCGTTTTTATATTAAATACAATTTTTTGATAAAAAAGACCAAAAATTTTTGAGGGGTTTGTGAAAAGCAATTAAAAAACGTGTATTTTATAGAAAAAAATTGACATTTTCGATCACGTATATCTTAAAACTTATTGATTTTTCGAAAAACTTCCAAAGAACATTTTAGCTTAAAATTCATTCTTCAATTGATTCCTGTTTTTTTTTTTATTACCACCCCCTGGTTAGAGTGTTGGCATAGGGTAGATTTTACTCTAAGGTACTTACTGTCAAAATTTCAGCAAAATCCATCTTTCTTGAAAAAATTAGGAGCCAAAAACCGTCATTCGCTGGACTAAATATGCGTTTATTAGAAAAATATAAAGATTTAGATTAAGATTACAAGTCCAACTTAAATGAGAATCCTCTCAAACATTAAGAAAATACACACTAAGAAAATTAATGGGTAAGTAGATACGCATTGCAGTCTCACTTAAAAGTGGAAAGATTTCATGAAATGATGAAGACTGCGTTAGTCGCAAAAGCGAACTTAATTAATTAGACTAAGGAAAGGTACTGGATACTCAGTGGCTGAAATAGAAGTAAGCTGTAACAGCTGCTTAATCGTTATTATATTTATTTTAAGTTTATTAGTTTTTTCCTCAAAGGGGATAATATCCAGCATAGGGAGCTTCAAGGGATTTACGGACGTAGTCTCGTCGCAGAAAAACATGCGAAGAAGAATGTAAGTCTCGGGGAATATAAAAAGGTGACAAAGAATGCCA
Source organism: Euplagia quadripunctaria (assembly GCA_963859945.1). Lineage (NCBI taxonomy): Eukaryota > Metazoa > Arthropoda > Insecta > Lepidoptera > Erebidae > Euplagia > Euplagia quadripunctaria. The sequence goes on along the minus strand of OY982562.1, from coordinate 1,871,914 downwards.
TGAAGTTGGTTTAGGTGTGAGATTGACCATATAAAGTCGGAGACGTGTAGCATATTCTGTGACGTCAGCAGCCGTGAACTCTTTTTTGCCGGAAAGAAATTGCCCAGGTAGGTGTAGCGTTTCCCCGTATACCAGCTCAGCAGGCGTAGCTTGAATATCTTCTTTCCAGGAGTTACGCATACCGAGTAGAATCAATGGCAGTGCTTCAGTCCATTGGGAGGTGGTGTGGCACATAATAGCTCCTTTCAGTTGTCTATGCATTCTTTCCAGAATACCATTCGCAGCTGGGTGAAAGGCTGTGGTGTGGAAGTGTCGAGCGCCAATTAAGGTAGTGAGTGCCTTGAATAGGTAACTCTCAAACTGAGAACCACGGTCTGTAGTCACTCGTGCAGGACAGCCAAATCTAGAAATCCAGCCAGATACCAGGGCGGCTGCGCAGGTCTCCGCTGTTATATCTCTCAGCGGGTATGCTTCAGGCCACCGGGTAAACCTATCTATGACAGTAAGGTAGTACCTGTAATCATAAGAGGGGGTTAAAGGCCCTATAAGGTCAAATTCAAATTCAAATTCAAATTCAAAATCATTTATTCAATTAAGACACTAAGTGACATTTATGAACGTTAAATTGAAGCTACTGTTAAAAATCATAGATCGACGCAAATAGACGCCACAGCATGTACTGGATTGTCGAGGTAAATTAGGTGAAAACACCAAAATCTACTGCCTGCTTGTGTCGATCTATAACTTCCAGTTTCCAAAATGCGTAGAGCCTTATGAGAAGAATACTGGCAAAGAAACTCATGGCCACTCTTTTTAAAAGTCAGATCTTCAGGTACAATGGTATTAGTGTTACATAAAAGATAAGCATGATGCAAGCTGTTGCCACCTGAATTACATTTTATTGAAATGCTCCAAAAGCTAACGCACAAACAAAAAATATCACTCAGCGATACCGTTGAAGGTTCGAACCTATTAAACATAGAAATCATTCAAGGTGCACATCAGTTACAAAGTCTACTGTTAAAACTAATTCGTGACTGGATTAAGAGGCTAGAGTTGCAGTTGAACGAACCAAAATAATAGTATAGGCTAAAGCATCGCTGACTAAGCCGACCAGTCACCCCAAGCAGCACCCGTTCACGAGTATGACGCATGGACCAGCCATCGTCTCCTTCGCCATATCAGAGGGAAAGAAACGACCCGCCCCATGACGACGCCGCAAGCAATGACATTTTAGTGAGCATGACGAGCCATAGTCGAGATACTGATAAAAATCACTACTAGTCAAAATTACCATAATAATCGTCACGCATTACTTTCAACTAACAATGGTTTGTTAATAATTTAGTCTAATTATAAGACAAAGAAGTTTGTGTGTATATACCTAAAGACACCTTAAGCCCAAGACTGTTTGTCGTTTAGATAATCGTTGATCGTATAGTAGGCTTTCCTAATAAGGTGATTTTTTACAGTACGCTTAAATTTATCTACAGGAAGGTCGATTACATCTATAGGAATTTTATTATAAAAACGTATACCAAGACCTTCGAACGAGTTGTGTACCTTATGTAAGCGATGATAGGTAGCAACGAGTTTAGACTTGTTTCTTGTATTAATATTGTGTATATCACTGTTTTTCTTATAGTCATTGATATTGTGCCTAACAAACATAATATTTGCAAATATATACTGTGATGCAACAGTTAAAATACCTATATCCTTAAACAACTCTCGAAGAGAGACTCTAGCACCTAAATTGTATATTGAGCGGATGGCTCTTTTTTGAAGAATAAAAATCGTTTCAACATCAGCCGCCTTGCCCCAAAGTAGTATACCATAGGACATGACGCTGTGAAAGTAGCTAAAATAAACAAGCCTAGCTGTGTCCGTATCAGTGAGCTGACGTACCTTCCATACTGCGTAAGCTGCCGAACTAAGAATACCTGCAAGGCTGTCTATCTGGGGTCCCCATTGCAGTTTACTGTCTAATGTAAGTCCCAAGAATACTGTTGAGTCTACAATACTTATTATTTCATTATTTAGAGTTAGATTAGTGCCTAGCTGTTTTACATTTGGCATGGTAAATCTCACACACTTTGTTTTATTTGAGTTCAGTAGGAGATTGTTAGTTGAAAACCAATACAATACACCATTTAGCGCCCTATTCACATCGTCAAAAACTGTTTTTTTACGATCGACTTTGAAAATAAGTGACGTATCATCAGCAAATAGAACTATATCACAGCGATCTTTTAAATAATAAGGTAAATCGTTTATATATATGAGAAAAAGTAGAGGACCCAGTATAGAGCCCTGGGGAACGCCCATAGTAACAGGTAATCCAGAAGACCTCGCACCATTGACATCTACATGTTGAATTCTATCTTTCAAGTAGGAAACAATTAGTTCCAAAGCAATACCATTAACACCATAATGCCTAAGTTTAAGAATAAGCGTGTTGTGTTCTACACAGTCAAAAGCTTTAGAGAGATCGCAAAATACACCTATCGCATCTTGCGAATTCTCCCATGCATTAAATATATGTCTCAAAAGAGTTGCACCAGCATCAATTGTTGAACGACCCTTTGTAAAGCCAAATTGTTCTTTGTGCAATAAATTATTTCGATTAAAATGGCTTTCTAGTTGTTGCAGGATAACTTTTTCAAAAATTTTACTTATAGCCGGCAAGATTGAGATTGGCCTAAAGTTACTTGGTTCAGTTGTACAACCCTTCTTGAATAAAGGTATTACTTTGCTATACTTCATCAGGTTAGGAAAAACACCAGAATCAACACATCGATTGAATGTTATAGCTAGAAATGGCGCTATATCAATTATAATAGTTTCTATTAATTTAACAGAAATCCCCCATAAGTCCCCTGAATTCTTAGAGTTAAGAGACTTAAACGTTTTTATAATGTCTGTGGGGTTTATGAATTCAAATTTAAATAAGTTCTTACATTTGTTTATATTGGCCCTTAACAACAATTCAGACCTGGACGCACAAGAATTCAAGGTACTAGTTGTACTAACTGGTATATTTGTGAAAAAGGTATTAAAAGATTCAGCTATGTCTAAGTTGTTTGTTATAAACCTATTATTAATATTTAATTTTAAATTGTTATCTCGAGGTTTACTACGTCCAGTTTCATTATTAATAATGTTCCATGTAGCTGTTATTTTATTATTTGAAGACTTAATCTTATTACTTATGTATAAAGACTTTGCCATAGAACATGTTTTCTTAAAAATCTTTGAGTAATTTTTGACATATTCATGAAATTTTGGGTCAAAATTACTTTGTTTCATGGCATATAAATCATACAGCTTTTCTCTACTTTTGTATATTCCCGTTGTTGCCCAATCACAGAATGTCGTCTTTGGCCTTTGCATTATTATTTTTGACTTAAATATACTGTTAAATTCGATTTCTATCATATTGAATAAGTCGCCGTAAAGCTTATCTGGATCACTTTGAGTCCAATCTAAATTGGAAACTTTATCACTAATGTTATTACTAAAATTGAATAATCGGTTACTAGTCATGGGCCTGCATATAGTTTTGTTTATTCTATTTTCTTTTATACAAGGAAATGTAACAAATTGCCCACAGTGATCAGATGTTAAATCACTTAAAATTGACCTATTTAAATATTCCCCATTGCAAAAGATGTTATCTAAGCAAGTTGCCGAGTGAGAAGTAATTCTTGTTGGCTCAGAAAATAAGTCGAGGTGAATGTGGGCAAATCGGGAGGAAGGCGTCAGGTAAGAGGATAGTGGAGAGATGGTATGGCGGGTAATTTTGCTTGATTGACATTGCAAGCATTGTCTAGCCCACTCTCTACAATCCTTGCGAATCCCTGGATACACAAAGCTTTGTGAAACCAGTCGCACTGTAGCTGAATTACCGGGATGATGAAGGTTGTGCATCGAATTGAAGTCTTCTCTTCTGAGTGATGGTGTGACGTATGGGCGAGGTGTGCGCATGGAAACATCACAATACACTGGTAAGTCTTTGTATAGTGAAGAAGTTACCTTTTTCAGTTTCAGGCTAGAGCCATTGAGAAGTAGGTCTTGTAATTCAGAATCAGCTTCTTGAAGCTTTGCCAGGTTTTCGAAATCGATAGCTGTTGATACCTCCTCCACGCGTGATAGTGCATCGGCTACGATGTTCTCCTTGCCTGGTAAATATCGGAGGTCTGTAGTAAATTGGCCTATAAAATCTAGGTATCTAAATTGCCGTGGAGAAGTTTTGTCGCGATTCAACTTGAAGGCGTAGGTGAGTAGTAGTAGGTAGTAGTAGGCTTGTGGTCTGTAAAAATAATGAAAGGTCTGGCTTCGACCATATATCGGAAATACTTAATGGCTTCGTATACTGCTAAAAGTTCACGATCATATGGGCTATATTTCCTTTGCGCGTTGTTGAGCTTGTGAGAATAAAAAGCGAGTGGTTGCCAGTTATTTTCATCATAAAGCAGTATCAGACGCGTCAGTCACAATTGCCAATTCGGCGGATACGTCCGGGTGTGCCAGTAAAGTAGCTTTTGACAGCGATGATTTGCAGCCTTCAAATGCCTTTAATAGTTCTGGAGTTTTGTTTACAAGATGGGCTCCTTTGACCTTTGGACCAGCAAGAATAGCATTCAGCGGAGCTTGTAACTGGGCAGCGTTTGGTGTAAATCGGCGATAGAAATTCAGCATCCCTAAGAAACGACGCAAGTCTCGTACAGTTTTCGGTAACGGGTAGTCTTGTATCGCCTGGACTTTGGAGTCAAGAGGCTTTGTACCTTCTGCTGATACTCGGTAACCTAAGAAAACTACCTCTGGCTGTCCTATATTACATTTTACCGGATTTATAACTATGCCATATTGCTTTAGACGGTCAAATAGTTGGCGTAAGTGGACCTTATGAAGAGCTGGACTTGGAGAGTATACTAATATATCGTCGATGAATCCGTAGCAAAAGTCAAGACCAAGTAGGACTTCATCGATGAACCTCTGAAATGTCTGGGCTGCATTTCTCAATCCAAATATCATGAATGGGAACTCGAAGAGCCCAAATGGCGTGGTAATGGCAGTCTTCTCTATATCTTCTGGATTAACCCTGACCTGATTATAGGCTTTTACTAAGTCGATAGTAGAGAAGACTGAGCAGCCAGAGAGCTGATAAGAGAAGTCATGTATATGACGGATAGGGTACCTGTCGGGTTTTGTTCTAGAATTCAGTGCCCTGTAGTCCCCACAGGGTCTCCACCCGTCGTCCTTCTTCTTTAACAGATGGAAGGGAGCAGACCAGGCGCTTTCTGAACGCCTAGCGACACCGGTTGTGAGCATATCTTCAAATTCTTTCTTAGCTATTAATGTTCGTGTTGGATCAAGTCGACGAGGTTTGCTAGAAACAGGAGGACCTGGTGTTGTTCTAATATGGTGAAGTGTGTTATGTTTTACTGGCCGATGTACCCCTGGCGGCCGTGTTATCTCCGGATACTCACGTAGTATCTGGTGGTATTCGGTGTCACCCACGACAGCTTTTACCGAAGCAATGTACTCTATATCTTTATTATTAATATTAATAGCAGTTTATTATTAATAGCAGTAACTGAAAGTGAAGTCAGGTTATCTATTAAACGTTGTTGTCTGCAATCTACGAGTAAATTATAGTAACTAAGAAAGTCGACTCCTATTATTGGTCGTGAAATATCAGCTATTGTAAAGTTCCACGTGAAATTTCTTCTAAGTCCTAAGTTCAGCTGTAGCTGTATTGGCCCGAATGTATGAATAACTGAATTATTAGCTGCTACTAAATCATAGTTGGACTTAGCACAGGGCGTCTTGACTGCTGACCGGGGAAAAACACACAGGTCTGAGCCAGTATCTACTAGGAACTGCATTTTTGAGGTCCGGTGAGTGACAAATAGACGGCCTGAAAAGTTAGGGTAGCCGTTGGCCGCTACATGCGACCGCCCTTCAAGTTTTCCGCTTGATAAGAGCAAGGTTTCTTACACTTGTTAGCCTTATCCCCGTAAGTATAATGATAAAAGCAATGGGGATGGTTTGGGGGCGGCTGTTGAGGTCTTGTACGAACATACCTGCGTTGGTTAGAGCGGGAGCGGGATCGTGAGCGGTAGTGATCTTTGTTTTGCCTATTTAATTGTGACGTTAACAAGGCCACCTGTTTGGTGAGGTCACTTAGTTGCTTCGCCATATCCGATGTATCTGCCTTTGAAGCGGAGGTGGTAGCCGCTTGAGGGGTTGACGGGGCTATCTCGTGCACCCTGTCCGCGATGTTGGCAAGCTGCTCCAGCTGCAAATCTGTTAGTTGCGCTGCAATAACTGTCTGAATATTTTGGAGTAATCGGTTAGTCCAAATACTTTTAACAAAATCGGAAGCTCCAGATGGTCCAGCTAAGTTCTGCAAATGTCGTAAAAACTGGGATGGCTTCCTGTCCCCTAACTCCTCATGTATAAGTAATTGCTGTATTCGTTTCTCCTGCGAGGCGGACAGGCGATTTATTAGTTCAGTTTTTAATTTTTCCTACTTATTTTCCGCAGGAGGGTTGGTGATAATATATTTTACCTGAAGGGCGTATTTGGTTTCTAACTGCGTTGTCACGAAATAAAATTTTGTTGTATCACTACTTATTTTAGATTAAATAAATCGACCCTCCAATTGAGCAAACCATAAGGCGGGTTCTTCCTGACAAAATGGTGGACAACGCCATGATGCGCTTACTTTAGAGACCTTTCCAGATGCTTTAACATCCTCAGTCTTAATCTCTGAATCACTTTCCGGCATATTAAAAATAATATTAAAGTCGCTCACCTCTTATGGCTCAAACAAACGTCCCTTGTTTAGTGCTTTACTTAAAACAAGTAGGTAGGTATTCCAGTAAAATTCTTTTGTAATTGTATAATCCTTGTCCATAAACGTTGGGTCACCACTGTAGCGGATAGTTTCCTCACGCTAACTTGCCTCCCCACGGGAACCAAACCCGTGACTAGTAAAAATAAGTCTATGTAGCACAAACACTAAGTTCTGTTGTATAAGCACTAAGTCTCTGTCGTACAACACTAAGTCTATGTAACACAAGCGAAGCGGGTGATACAGGTGAAAGAAATAAGTAAGAATGATAATAGATGAAATGAAGAAATATTAATGTTAAACTGTATAAGCATTTACTACAAAAGTTACAAAAATCAAATAAACAGTACAAAGACTCAAAGTACATCAATGCACGCGCGCGGCCGATCCGAAAGTGTCTTGCCGGCATGTCTTTCCTACGTCCTCTGCAGTCGCCTGCGCGGCTCCGGCCGGTGCATAAACAAAGGAATCGTATGATAGCCGGTTTGGAGTTGTTTATGAGCGGTAGCGTTTTCAATATATATTATTATAACATAACGGTGGTGGTTAAGATATTATCTGCCACAAATACCCCGACCGAAGATTCACATTTTTTTTTGGTATAAACTTGTATAAATAGTCAGTAAGATATTGTATGTAGTTAGTCGAACAATTGAGTCGTACAATTCAGTACAACTTTGCAATATATCACACTAATTTTCAAATATCTTTATAAAGTAAACCCTGCGTCTGGCGGGTATGGTCAGGGGTTTTGTATGCCCCAGTATACTTCAAGCACCTTTTGAATAATGGGCTAGAGAGGAAGAAGGAAGAAGAGCCCGAAGAGCTTATAGAAACTGATTGAACTTGTCAGTCAACTACCGTTTTGTTTGTTTTATTTAAGGAAACTAATTGTAATTTATGTTAAGGATAATGTTAAGGTTTTTGGCCTAGAAGCAGTAATAAAAATATTTATTTTTTCATTTTATATTATTACCGAGTTGTTATTTAAGTAGACACAAAACAAGTTGTTTCCACAAAATACGGAGATGGTAATTTACAAATTAATTTGGCTCTTAGTTCAACGTTCAAAGTCTTATTTTTCATATAAAAGGAATATTTCAGACTAAGAAAACTGGCTTTATCGCGGTTCATCTTACAAACATTTAACATACCTACTGCTGTTTTATATTGTTGAGAATTGTTGCCACATATAAGGGGACAGAGTTGGTGAGGCACAAAGGACTACTTAGGTGGACTTTTAAGTATTGACGAGGTGCACACAACATAATCCTCATGAACTTACGGCATTATTCAAATTCCCAATGCCTTCGCTACTTGGTCGATCCTAGAAGCCAAAATAGCTTTTTGGCATACTCTTGAAGGTGTTTGATGGGTGGGTTCTGTGTTTGTAAGAGTTTGTGTGTGTGTAAAATTTGTCAAAGATAATTTTATCATAATCCTCGAGAATCCTCGGTGTTTAATACCCATCTACTGTTTTTAATACCAAAGATTCTAATGTCCGAATTTGTGTTCCGTTTCATTCGTGTCGGCGTCATCCTTCTTTCTTAAGAAATATTATATTTATCTCAAATTCAATTGGTCTGTTTGAAATTGAATAGTTTTGATTTGTATTCAAAATCAAGGTTTTATTTTAAAATTGTTATGGCTTTACTTCGTTTTCGGTGTTTACTTCACGATCTTAAAATATGACCAAACTTTTTTGTAATACTTGGCATACACGTTTGACTTCAGTTTACAAGGTACAAACGGTATTTTGCTGAAAATGTAATCATGGAATGCAACAAATAATTAATAATAATTTGCGACAACTTACACACGGCCGTCTGATCTCAAACTATGCAACAACCTGAACTATGGTAACCAGACTGCTGATAAATATACTTAAAATTAATAAAAATAAAAAAGCCTTATATTTCTTGCTTAGTATTTATTACAAAAGAGAAAAAATATACTTAACTTAAAGCTTATTCTAGGGTTAGTAATGTAGGGTCCGGATGTCTTAATAAAAGCTGTTCCCGGATCCCTCCTACATAAGGCGCAGTACGGCACACCGTGTGGTTTTAGTCGGTTCGATTCCGACACACCGCCCCACCAAAAACCCCGGTGGGGTGACGGCCCGAGGGGGTTTCCACACGCCCAAAAAAAAAAAAAGGGTTAGTAATGTACATTTAGCGTTCGTATGCTTGCGTATTTTGGTGTGGCGGATATTTGTATTTTTTTTATATTTAGCATACTGCGTTCTAATCCTCATTGGCATGTGATTATTTTACTTTACGCCTTGTTGCTGAATTTCCACGTCTGACAACCATACGTTAAGCATGGTAAGAGACACGAGTTAAGTATTTTTGATTTTATATTAATTGGTAGATTACTTTTAAATACTTCTTTTAAAATCCAGTACTTATTCCAGGTTAGTCCTGCCCTGCTCTATCTCTAACTCGTTGTTTTTTCGATCAAATCCAATTTGTTTGCCAAGATATATACATACTGCTCTGTGTATGCAAGAGGTTTGTTGTCAACGGATATTGTTTCTGTTTATCATTAGTTTTGTTTTTGTAAACATACTTATACATAACTAAATACATACATATTATAAATAAACACCCAGACACAGAACAAATGATCGTGCTCATCATACAATAATTTGTACTGGGTGGGAATCAAAGCCACGACCTCTGACTCAGCAGTCAAGACCACTAACCACTAGACCAACGGGCCTTTCAATCGATATCAATTCGTGCTCCTTACGCAAAATAGGTGAAAAATTTTTAGCTAATATTTTTAAACTAATCTATTCTATTCTTTGTATACCAAAGAGCATACCTTATCTATAGAATGTAATATAAAATAATAATTATAATTCAATCAAAACGCAATTAAATGTATAATGTATATCTTCTTCCCGTTGAATATTAAAAACCAAACAGAATTTAAATTGCTTTGCATTTTTTTCTTTCGGCTAATCTTACTCGGAATCCGTCAACATCCTTCATCATCAGGTCAAATGTGAGTTTTATTGGTTCATGGTTAACTGTGCCGCTTTCCTCATTTTCGTCTTTGCTTAGTACGCGATATTTTCGTAGAAATGTTGCTAGTGCTGTTCTCATTGACATCATGGAATATAGGTATCCTGTAAGATTAATAACATTGACTTTACATAAATTTTACAAACATTTATTATGATTTCCTCATTTTTAAATAAGCCACTGTGTTCGCTTAATAATTTATTAAGGCCAATTTTTCTTTGGCCACGCTATAAAGCTGAAAATGAATGTAGTACTAACAATGTAGTTTATTAGTCATTAATGTAACAAAGGCCTTCTCAAATGTCCACATCATACTCAGAACTTTTCCTTATTTTATATTATTATTTCAAATTCTCGTAGATACGTCTAACAGTATTATAATACTTACCTAAACAGTTGCGAGGTCCCTGGCTAAACGCTAAGAAGGCAGCTGGATGCTTCAACGGTGCTTCAAGAAAACGTTCAGGCCGGAACTGCTCTGCGTCGTCTCCCCAGTACACAGGGTTGCGATGTGTGCCCCAGATATTGATTACAACTCCACAACCTTTTCTCAAAGTTACGCCCGATGCTACATTTATAAATAACTCCTTTAAGAATAGAATATATGTACAGATAGTCTAAGATGATATCAAAGTCAGAAAGTATATAAATTTATTTTATTAAAAATTATACCTTTAGAATACGTATCTTACGTATTCTAAAGGTATAATCTATATCTTTGGTCTGTTGGAATATTCTCCATGGATGCCATTTGATTTTATACTTACTTAATTTTATTAATGAATACTGTACATACAAACCTTATAATTAAGTAAATTAAATCTAATTTAAAAAATATATATACGGACTATTTATATGCATGCGTCATAAAATTCCTCCGCATCAGAAATCAGAAATTTATTTGTGATACATAGGTACAATTGATGGTCAAATATTATTACATTTTTATGTCCTCTATGATCTGCCAATTAGGCGTCGCCTACTGGCAGTGTTCCCAAAAGGCTGGCAGCATTACCGCGATGAATGGCAATGCTAATTCTCTGTTCTAGAAAAAAGCCCTCCTTCTAGTCACGAACGTGTCGATCGGTCGCTTAGCTAGTTACTTATAAACGGAACGAGCACTCGGACCCCATGATCGTTTCGTTCGAGCGTTTCGACCCCAAAAAGCTCAAAAACATAGGTTTGAGGCTTTCTACTGATGCAAAAATTAGCAACTCGCGCCGTTAGCGGTAAAATATCTAGTACAATCAATCACTCATGCAAAATTAAAAATATAATAAACTTACGCAGTTTTGTATCCTCATTGATTTCTCTTACAATTATAGGCACCGGTGGATACAAACGTAGACTCTCCCGGAGAACAGCTTCTAAATATTTGAGACGTGGCAAGTCTTCCGTGACTACTGGTCTGTCTGAATCACCAAACACTTCTTGTAATCTGAAAAAAAATTGAGTATATCGTTTTATTTTTGCATTTTTAATATGTATGTTTTTTTTACTTCCAGTTAGAGTTAGAGTTCTAGAAAACAGTGGGTTTACAAAAAATGAATATCGGCTACATTCAGAACAATTAACCAGAAAATTCTAGCATTTATCTAAAACCTACCGGCTCATTTTCAGTTTTTCCATAACTCAACTATATCCTAACATTTGCAATTGCCGATTGTGGACTATTGAACCTGAAAATAATGGCCTTACCACTGTTCAAACGGGGTAATTTTTAACCATTCCAATAGGAACTTATCAGGACAAAAACAATATAAAAGGTGACTGGTAATATGTGAGCAATCCAATAAGCTAGTCTTTTTTTATAAATGTTTAGAGTTCTACCTACTATATCTTTGAAAAAAACATAAAATTTAATATTACTCGAAAACGGTTGACATTTGCATATGGGTCATAGGAGGTCATTGGAACCAAATAATTTCCTATGAATCTATAATCCCCTCTACATTCACTTAATGGATAGCTGACATATTACTAGTAACCCTGTATAATTATCGTAATTACAATTATAATTGTAAGAGAAAATAATAGTCGCAGTGCGACAATTAAGGGTAAATGGTTCTAATTTATCTTCAATAAAAGTTGGACTATAATAATCAGAAGAACTTTACGCAGGTAGCCAAATGTATCAACTCATTTTAAACAAAAAATTGACCGTAATGGTAGAACTTACTCCTGAAATACTTTGTCTTGTACATCAGCATGATTAGCCAGCATACAAATAGTGAAACACAATCCGACAGCAGTAGTGTCGGTACCAGCTAACAATATAGTAATAGCTTCTTCTAGTAACTCCTGGTCAGAATAGCCACGATCGCCGCCAGATGCTTCTATGTAAAGTTCCAGAAAACTCCTTAAGCTTTTTGTGTCACCTATTACGAGAACATAATTTAAAAAACTATGTTCTTTTAAATAAACACCATGAGTAACAATGTTAGTATCATAATCATAGGCATCAAATAAAGGCATTGAAGGCCAACAGTTGTTTTTATTATTATATGTATAAATTTTTCAAGAAGCAAGATTTTTTTATCGTTATTAAGCGTGTGACTGTTATTTTATTATTATTATCCAACCTCTATTAATTTTCGTTATATTCCAATTATATAACTACTAGCTGGTGCTCGCGACTTTGTCTGAATAGAATCTGCTGTACTAACTTTCATGTCCTATTTAATTTTAACCACCATACGTGGGGCATACTGAAAGTTTCTCCAACTATTCACTTATAATAAAAAAAAAAAAAGCAATTACGTAATTCGAAAATGGAACTGGGAACATGTTACGTTTTAATTTGTGAGACTTCCATTTCTTTTTTTCATTGTGGCGTCCTTCAGAAAATTGTATGTTGCCTATTACAATGAATTTAACTCGTGAACATTTCCGCTCAATGATTTTTTACGATTTTCGCTGTGGCTTAAGTCAACAAGAGAGTTGCCAGTGATTTCATTTGGTATTTGATGATGAGGCCCATGTCACAGCTCTGGGTATTCCTGGTTTAGGGAATTTAGACGTGAACGTGATCATTTCCACGACAAAGTCCGGGAAGGTTGGTCGGCACCAACTGATTGAAACTGACAAAAAAAAAATTACTTGTCAGCAAATTCGTACTGTATTATGGAATAAGCCAAGTGCAAAACACTTTTCATGTGTATCTGAAGGTTCGGAAGCTTTGCACTCGATGGATACCGCGTAATTTAACGGAAGACCAGGAACTACTGCGTGTCGAGTGGTCCGTAAAATGATAAAAAAGTTTGATGGAGGACAGTCATTGGCTGTCTATAATATCGTGACAGGTGACGAAGCCTAGGTGTACTGTCAGTTGACAGAATGGGTCTTTCCTTTTGAAGACTTGCCAACGAAAGTTAAGAAAAGTCGAAGCATTGGTAATAAAATGATTGCTTCTTTTTTCGACAAATCCGGATATTACACAACAGTGTCGCTTGAACAACAAAAGACAGTGACCGCAGATTGGTACGTCTACACTTGCTTACCTAGAGTTTTAGAAAAAGTTTGCGAAAAGCGTCCTCGAAGCAATGCTTCACCACTATAACGCGTCCTCTTTCTTAAATACAAAATATACGACTTACCATTGTCATTGACCTTCAATTTTTGCCGTGTTGTTCTGATTATCTGAAATAAAAAACCTTGCTACATATATTGTACATTTTAGATTAAAGCTAAAATAGAAAGGTTGCTTAAGGAGTGTTATTGCATCTGTTCGTTCGTTCCAAATTGTTTTTTTTTTTAGAATAACATAAAGAATATTTTTTAAATGAAGTACCTAATTTAGATCCAAATAGTTTATAATATAAATATAGGTTATGATAGCTAAGAGCGGATAGTTTGGTTTAAGTACAAATAAATACAAATGAATGTTTTGGATATAGTAAACGGTATATTTATTTAAGTGGTTTAGATAATCTTGATTTTACTAAATTGAAACTGATCTTAAAATTTGATCATTGGTGGTAAAGTGCTACTGATGTTGTTTTATTTTACCACTAGTGGTAAAATGAGACAATTTTCACCATGATCTCACCACCGGTGATATGGGAGTAGTACTGTACCACCACCAGTGGCAAGTTCATGGTGGTCAGATGGTCCGGAGGGATTTTACGGGCCTTGGATGACGTCACATGCAACGCTCAGTGTTTGTTTCATAAATTTAGTATACTTACTTGAAGTGTTTTATACAGTAATTTTATACCGATTTTCAGTTGTGATTACTATTTATTGTAATTACTAGACGATGGATAAAGTTAAAAAAAAGTATTGCCTTGTCCCTAAGTGTAAAAACACTATTAGAAGTACACCCAATAAAGTATTTTTTCCTGTACCAAGAGATGAGAAAATACGAAAACAATGGTGTAAATTAATGAGAAGAAATTAAGTATCTTCAAATCTTCGTGTTTATATTATTGTGAAGATCACTTTAATGTAAGTATTGCAATATACCCAGGGGTGAGCTGGTATCAGGAAAGATGGATCTAATTTCTAGGGAAGGACAATAAAAGATAACGCGGGTGAAATATAGGTTTACTTTTAAACCTTCAACTTATTACATTCACATAATCAATATAACTCGCAATAACACAATTGAAATAAAACAAATAATATATCTTGAGGTTCCGTGCGTTAACACGGGCAACTGTCTCCCAAGGCTCCACAGATGAGAGTCAGCTATTTTCATGGTTCCATTCTCTGAACTATTTCAAATACGAATTGTTTCGAATCTTGAGCATGGAGTCGCCAGTAAGACTTCACGCACCAAAGAGGTTTAACATCAATCCACGAAGGTTGCAAGTGCGCGTGCAGTCCAGCATCACAGTATATTACAATTTAATTGCTAGTATAGTGTGAATTAGTTAGCAAGCAGAAGGCATTTTGCTTGTCAACTTAAACTAGGTAACAAAAGTCCAATAAAACTATGAATAGAACTAACTATACATATATCTTACCTATGTAACAGATTATAATATAACATAAAATCTTAATTTGATGCAAAATATATTGTCATCATGAATGCATCTATTTTCGGTAGATTGTCCGATTGTGCTTTGACAAAACTACTTTCAGTTTTCGTCCTAGATGATTTCTTATATCACTAGAATGCTTAAATTGCACTAGCTAATGGCAAAAACCAAAGGAACACCTATCTTTCTCCGTAACACTATGAATATCGGCGCCAATAAATGACAGGACGTGGAATGTGACGTCATGTTTTGTTTCGACCAATATGCATTTTGCGAAGTTGAATTTCCCTCCCTTATTTTGCATACTTTAATATTTTTTTTTTAAATTAAAGACGAACTAAATAAGAAAATAATTGTTAAGGTATAATATCTGGACAATAAAGATTCAAGGGTAAATAAATCAAGTAAATATAAACAACATGCATATTTCCTATTCCTTCTAGAACACAAACAGAAAACATCGAAAATGATAAGAACTTAAAATCCTACTAATAATACTCATAAACGTGAAAGTTTGTGAGGATGTATGGATGTTTGTTACTCTTTCACGCAAAAATTACTGAACCGATTATGATGAAACTAGTTTTTAAAGCGATATTCCCACGGTGACGGGACTTACGCGGGTGAAACCGCGGGGCTGGGCTTGTGTGTAAATAAAAAGAACTCGAGTTTTCGCAAGAGCATATTAAACAGCCTGCATAACCTATTATGTGCCAAATCTTTTGCGAAATTTGGAATTTCTCTTATAATGACAATTACAAATAATGAACAACAATTAATTATCTATTTCGAGCTTCCCTGAGAAGCTGCCAACAAAATGGCGACAGGCTTGACTACGTCTTAAGTAAAGTCAGTCAGTTGTAAGCCTTCATTGGTACATGCGGCTAAGGTAACTTAGTGGTAATTGGTTTCAGGTATATCATTTTCTTAAATATTTGTAAGCAGAAAGGCAATGCTGTAGCAGTGTTGATTTACGATTACTATAATATTTTTAGTTGAAGGTTGACGGGTGTGCACGTTTGACAATTTTGACTGACCTCGTTTACAAACTTAAATAAAATTTCCTTATTTTTCTCAAAAGTATTATGATATGGTGAAAGCTTGTACAATGCATCAGGGTGCAACCACAGCTCCGTCATACGCCTCGCCATCAGTTTTAAAAGTATAGCATACGATTCTAATACTTCCTCCTGCGAGTTTTCTTTCAAATTCAATTTTACACCTAGTGCTGTTTCTGTAAAGAAAATTTTCAACAATTTAATGAAACAGTATGACTTAATATTTAAACACACATACAAAAACTAGCCTTGATATGTATGGTATTTATTTAGTCTACTAACCACAAATGGAGTAAAAGGTGTAGGTAGTCATGTACTTCCACGCAGACACTGATCCGACCCCGACGGCTGACTTCGCTTGCTTCACCATACCATCACTTTGTTCAGCGAATACTTTCATAAACCTGTTCAGGTTGGCTGGGCTAAAGGTAGGTGCACTGATTTTGCGACGTGGTCTCCAGATGGATACTAAAGGAGCAAAAATATAGCAAGTAGCGCCTATAGAACTTTAATCACAAAACATGGACAAAAATCGTAACTAAAGTTCGACTGACCATTGCGTCATGACTGTATTTACACGGGCATTAACGCGATCACGAAAAGGTATGACATACCTCTGAATTGCCTGACTTTTGACCAGGTGGCACTGGCCGTGGTCACAGGCTGACTTCTTAATAAAGAATTAACTTGAATCTTTAATGAAATTAAATGGAATAATTAACTACAGAACTTGGCACCCACTTAGATTTCAATTCTTTCGTAGGCAAAGACGACAATCACGTATATTCTTAATATTGAACTTGGCTCCCATTTTCACATTTATGTTTTTGATAGGATTATTGATTACTAGAATCATTGATTGAAGACACTTAAATAAATTACTGTTGATGTAAGTAAGCTGTCTGAAATGGGCATTTTACTGTGTCATTTACGTAATTAAGAATAAATTAGCTAAAAGAATACAACAAAAACAATTTCTGGGATATCAGCCCTATTGGCAACAACTATAGATAATGAAGCAGTAGTATAGAGAGTAGTTGAAGAATAGTTACTCGCAGTTCTGTAGGACGGGTGGACAATATTTTAAATTATAAAACTTTATGTTTCGTAATAGAATTTCCTAGTGTTCTTCCTTATCTTTACAGGATTTAAGTGCCACACATGCATCGACTAAGATGTCGCTGGGTACACTGGATGAAGGTAGAGCGCTCGCGCCACCTAGCTCTGACGTCGATGCACCGCGTCCGATCGTCCGCGGACCCACGGACTGCAACCGAAGGAACATGGCGTTCCTTCTGTTGCGCGTGACGGGCTTTTGTGCGTTTAGTATTTGCACACACGGTAGGCGCCAACCATAGAACATATAACCATGGTATTAATAAAAAGGAAACCATGAAATTAATGAAAACTTTTATAATAGTTGTCCGTAACGCGCTTTTTTGGTTTTAGATGACTACATAGCTTACCTGGTGCAAATAAAAGCCCATTTCCAATTAAATTTTTTGCAAAACGCACGACGCTGTCCTTCGTTAAGCACTTTTTCAAAATTACTTCTACATCGATGGCATCTACTGTAACTGTAAAATAGAACAATTTTAGTAATTTTAAATAACATGTCAATCATTTCTAGACACTAGTTACAACTTGGCAAATGCGTGATATCATCCTACCATAATTGTAACCACTACTTACCTAATATTGTTTTTGCGCATTTCTATCTGTACATATTTGAAATTTGTAATTTAGGAAATTATTAGCACTGATGAACAGTTACCTCCTGAGATACAGTCTCAACTAGTTCAGAAGGTACGGAACTACATTGCTAATAATAGCCTAAAATAAACATAATTTTAGTGGAGACACCATATTTTTCATTAATAATGTACATTTGTGCAACCAATTGCATAAATTTATTTATAAGGCCTATTTGGAAATAAAGAATTTGAATTTGAATTGAATGTACCAACTAACCGTTTTTTAAGACGTACCTGCGTAAAATTTTGATCCTAGCCATAAGTATGAAATCCCTCCATTCTTAATAGCGTCACTGCCAAATTCTTGTAGTGTTGTCATTCGATCTGAAACAGAAGGTAAGAAAGAGTTGCTCAAAAGAGACATTAGCCAAATATTAAGGTTATACCTATTGTTACAAATAATAGTGTGGAGTAGTGTAAGATCTCCTGTGCAATTGACTTGGTTCTGACAACGGACTCCGATAAACGATAGCTCTGCGGCGATGGAGAGATGATGATGGATGGAGATGTAGATGGTCGCTTTGCACTACACTGGGATAACAATGTGATTCGGCAACTCCCTGGGTGACGAAGCAGCTTTATTTAAAGAAACCCTGCTTTTCCCAATCCAGCAGAGGACTAGAAAAGACTCAACCCACCATTTTCGGAAGTAGTAACCATGGCTGTCTCTGTCACATCTATAACGTGGTCGAAAGCACACCAATAAATAACTAAACCGCAAAATAAAATCTCGGAATATGACATTCGCAACGTGGAATGTGCACAAACTTCTTGATCGTGAAACCAAACTGAGTCCTCCTCAAAAAACCATTCTCATATCCCAGGAGCTTCGACACTATGGTGTGGATATCGCTGCTCTCAGGGAGACACCTGGCTGACGAGGGGGAGAGGGTGGAGCGCAAGAGCGGATATACTTTCTCAACAACAGCAGAACCAAACAGCGGTCGGGATTAACAATGTGCCAGGAGAAGTAAGTAAGTTGTTAAGTATGGTGGCAAGGAATTGCACGAAACCGTCTGGAAGTTGCTCGTTCAAATGTGGGATCAGGAGCGAGTACCTGATGATTTTCTAGTCTCTCTTATTTATTTCCTGTACAAAAACAAAGGCAGACAGATCAGATTGCAATGCCGATAGTGATATCTCCCTTGGATTTTTTCAGGGAAACCCTCTTTGCTCTGTACTTTGCAGTAGTAGTAAGGGAGGCCTTGTAGGAGGAGGATTTGTCTGACGGTATTCGTATTCGTTTTCGGACCGATGGCGGTGGAGTCTTTAACCTATCTAGACTTAAAGCTCACACCAAAGTGTCTCACGCAACCGTTACCGAGACGATGTATGCAGACGACTTATGTATTGTGGCGGAATTCCCAGAGGGCCTCAAAGGCTTATGACGAGTCTTGAGACCTACAAGATGGCAAGCGAAAACAAGGTGGCCAATGCCTGCGCTCTACAAATATGTGCTCAAGCGTCACATGAAGCGTTGCCACCTTGACCCGTCGCAAAGGGAGGCAGTGGCGGCGGACAGGCCACTGTGGAGGCATACTGTGTGCACTAAGGCGTTTGAGTTCGAAAGACGGAAAGAAGAGCTCAATGCCTAACGGGACGAGCTCAAGGCCCGACCACCGCCGGCATCAATGACTGCCTTGCAGTGAATGGATACGCACGTTGACGGCAAAAATCGGGTATGTCAGTCACCTGAGAGCACATCAACGAAGCTCTCAATAATCAGTTCCAAGTCGCCGCCGTGGCTGAATACGGTCTAGACGGTATTATTATTATCTACAGCGTGGATACGTCCAGTGATAACAAAAACATGCCTTTATTCATTTATGCGCAATCGGATAAACACCAAAATAAGAACATATCGGATTGTTTACAAAATAAGGACACTGTTAGTATAATATGTGACGGTACATGGCGAAACAAAAATATTAAAAACATCGAAAATATGCCAGTGAATGAAGAACCTTCTACCTCATGGACTCGACGACGGCGGGCGTGCATCACTGATCCAGTCAGCCTGTGACCACGGGCAGTGCAACCTGTTCGAAACGTCAGGCAGTTCAGAGGTATGGAATACCTACTTCGTGATCGCGTTAATTTCCGTATATTTACATAATTTACCATAACCTAAGAGTAATAGTAATTATTGCTCTTAGGTTATGGTCGGGAGGGGGGGAAGAGTGGGAAGAGGGGGGAGAGGGGAAGGATAGGAATAAGGGAGAGGGAAGGGTTAGGGCTTCCGGTAACCTCACTCACGCGGCGAAATGCAACGCAAACATTGCTTCACAGCCGGTTTTCTGTGAGGCCGTGGTAACGAGCGGAGTCGAGCCTGCCCCTACGAGCCGAAGCATGGCTCTCCCACATTAGAATGCCGTGCTCGTAGAATGCGTATTATGTGCTATCGCGACTTTTATGAGGGATGTTGATTGACTGTGACGATCAATTTTTATATTGTAATAAATTATTTTCATTGTCAGTATCCATTTTGTATATTTATGTATAGCTATTTGTATCTTCAAAACTAAAGTTCCCAACAGATTAATGTACAGGACGCACATTAATCTGTTGGGAAATTAATTTTATCGAGTAATATGAGCAAGTTTTATCTATAAAAGGAACGCGCCTTATATATTCTTTAAATTAAGCAATATTTTCACAAATATTTTTAACGAACGTGGTAACAGTTACCTTTTTACGACTTAGACTTCAAGACACGACCATAATATAACGTCTAAACAACTTATTCATTCTGTGCACTTAGCATATGTCAGCCATTAACATAATTAGCGTTCATTCAGATTCCGTGTAAAAAATCAATTACCCAGCTTTTTTTATTCATTTTAACGTCATACAGTTATTTTTAAGAATCATAAAAGAATGTCTGGTTACTGAATTTTTATATACTAATACGACATCCAGTCACTGTAAAGTTATATAAAAGTGATCAAATTGACTGAAAATCATTTAAGAGTGCATTTTGTCACTCTTATACGACCATCACGTTAAAGTAGTTCCCGCGACTCTAATACGATTAATAACGGTATAAAAGTTCTAAAGGCGTTACTAAGACGACAGCACTGGTTATACCGCTAAAAGTTGTATAAAGTCATATACGACAGGTTGTATAGAAGTCGAATAAGATGTCTAATACGACTAAAAAGTCGTATAAAGTTATGAGACACTAAGCCGTATTACATAATGAAATTACTTAATTACGACGTTTATAGCACTTCGAGTAGCGTTAGTTTCACTTATACGACTAAAATGTTTGTTGGGTAGTGGGGGAGGGGGGAAATCGAGCCAAATCTACTCATCCGATGTCTTATCAAAGGGAAAGAGGTCGAAAAATCGCCAATTTCACGTCACATACACACGAAAGCGTTTGTCAAAAGTTTTACTTGTCTACCGTTTCAAACTTCTTAACGCTTAGTCACGTGATATTTCTTTAGCTTATGTCAATTCCACACACAATAAAAAGACACTTGTCTAAGCCCGAGCCCGAACATGTCCGAAAACACATGTGAAACGAATATAAGAAATAGGTCCTGAAAATTTCCAACTCTTTTCTGATAATCATGAATCTATGCCCTGTTACCCTTCTGAGGTTCACATTGTAGTAAAATCTGAACTTATTCAAAATAACGCATTGTCTACTTACTGACTGCACCTCCCATAAACAAATGTGCGTGTCCTATCAAGGGGTAACTCTTGATTCCACATTTTAATTCTTTGGATAATTCTATAAATTTCTGTATCTTCCATCGCCTCACAACAAGTAATAGTATCACAATTATTGACACTAGCCACAACATTACTGAAGGCTGGTTCAACACACACTGTGACAATGAAAACGGTTTACCCATTTTATTTTGAATTGTATGTGAGATCTGTGTAGTCACTTACTCAGATTCAGATTCATTTATTTGTGTAAACATGTGTCATAATAATGGTGTTAAATTGAGTGAAATGAAATGAAATGAAATATGTTTATTTCCATAGAATACAGGTAGTACCAGGTATTAAATGGGTGGTTTTGGATCAATGCCATATTCTGCCTTGTTTCGGCATGCTAATATATACAAAACTAAAAATGGTATTTACATGATTTAACATTATGTTAAATTACATTGTATTACTTAACATTATATTACTATTAATGTACATTACATTAGATTTATTGATATATAATGTTACTCTACTTTATTTTACTAATTATTATTTTATATTGTATTGCATAAATTCTTTTATCTTATGAAAACACTTATCTATTAACCATTTGCGTAATTGAATTCTAAAATATTTGAATGATATTTCCCTTATATTCTTGGGCAATCTATAGAATATTGAAATATACATGTGATAAACATTTTTTTTTTATTTAAAATAATTCTTCAAAAGGAGACCACTATTTTTGTTGGATCTCTAGGTTTATATTTTGTATAACTGTCGCCTTTGAATTTAAAAAGTGAAACTTCAAAACTGTTTTAAAATTAATAAATGCATATTATAGAAGATAAATATTTTTAACACACGTCTAAAGTAATATAATCAACTAGCTGCACCCGGTATGCGTTGCAATTCCATTTGTTTTCTTTTTTAAATATAGATTTTTGGTTCCTGCATCCCCAGAACACCCTACCAAAGTTTCATCACAGGCTAATCAATGGTTGCGGAATGCATAGAGGACAAACATACAAACAATGATTTTTGTTTATATAGATGTTAATCTGGTTATAATTTTTTTGTTCATTACGGTCAAACTTAAGCAAAAATTTTAACTTTTTTTTCTAACTTATTAAGTTCTTTTTGATGTTCTGAAAACGTCTCATAAACCCATTAAATATTATTCAATGTCATTGCAGCCTATGCATAAATCATTTCATTTGTTTTTCTATATGGCTAATATCGATTATCGATTTGTTGAGCTCTTACTACATTTAAACCAATTACAGCGTATTTTGCATTCAAATAAGCAACAGTATGAAAATGCACCTTTAATAAAAATCTTTTTAACAAAGAATTAAACCGACCGAAAAGAACTAAAAAGCAAAAAAATAAATAAACCTTTAAAGTCTCGAGTAATGAGCTTCATCATTCAATCATTTTCATAAGATATAAAACAAATAACCTAATTTCACGTGGTCTAATGTTATATTTCATATAACCTTCATTTACTCTAATAATAACGTATAACGTTCATTTCATATAATTTTTAATTCGTATAATGCTCTTTTTATTTAACGTTAATTTGACCTAGTTTCCATATTTACTAATTTTCGGTATACCGCCGTTTGCCCGAATTTTATTTGCCCTAATATCATTTGCCATAATAGTCATAATATTATATGACGTAATATTCATTTGCCCTACTCTTATTTGCTATATTAGTCACGTGCTAGAAGCTTTGTTTCCAATAAAGTCACTTACCATAACATCATTTGTCATAATCATTGTAAGCCCTAATTATCACGTGCCCTAATTATCACATGCCCTAATTACCACATGCCCTAATTATCACATGCCATAATTATCATATGCCATAACATCATTTGCCATCGACATTGGGTGTGTAACGGTTGTTATATCAGGAGAAACTGGACGCAATCGGGACTTTAGGGCACCCCGACTCGGATAGGTTAGGTTAGAAGGGGATGGCGGGGTCGTTTGAGCGAGCGAAGCGAGCGAATAGACCCCGCCATCCCCTTCGTGGTTACTTTTTTATAAACCACCCAGAAGTAGTTTGGTTAGGTGCCATTTGAGTTAGGTTAGAACTGTGACCATTAAAGTTAAAAGAGAAGAATAAATAAATTTATTCTTATTCTTATTATACCAAACATTACACACCCATCGACATCGACAGCCAGAAAGCTAATAAGTAGGTAGGTATTAGAATTAAAAACAAGTTTAATAATCATACTATATAATTATAATTAGTAATTGTAAATCATTTTCTAGCTTGGAAAAAGATTCGAAAACAATTAATTATGGTGCTTAAATATCATGTGTAATGATTATTACGGCGTTTAAATATTTGTCTAATAATTATTATAGCATTTAAATATTATGTCTAATAATCATTATGGCGTTTAAATATTACGTCTAATAATTATTACAGCAATTAAAAATATGAAAAACAAAACGTATGGCACTCGTATCTTATGGTATCTAAGTTTCGGGAAATTAAAAGTATGTCATATGTCTTTTAGGGCAAACAAAACATTCGGGCAAATGAAATTCGGGAATATGATGATTATGGTATATAATCTTCGGGTAAACAATAGACAACCCTAATTTTCAGCTAAAATTCTGTAATGAATAAGTAAATATCAGGGAACATCATACTGTTATAACCTCATCAAAATAAAATGATTCACCAACAATAGAGGATCTGGTCACTTCTAATCTAACCTAACCCAAATGATTCAATACCAGTACATGGTATCTGATGCTTCTACATTATATTAAACGTTACTTTTAGATTTTGAATATTATAGTAACTGAAAATTATACTAAATGACTATTAGTTCAAATGCGCATTATAGAAAATGTTCATTAAACCATATAAAATTAGGTAAAATGAAATTATATCAAACATTCATTATATCATATAATCTTTACATTAAAGAAAAGTTTATCAAATGAAATCCCACTAATATTATAAATGTGAAAGTTTGGATGTATGGATGGATGGATGTTTGTTAGTCTTTTACGTCGAAACTACTGAACCGATTGCAATGAAACTTGGTATGTAGATAGCTGGAGACCTGGATTAACATATAGGCTACTTTTTATCCCGATATTCCCACGGGATCGGGACTTACGCGGGTGAAACCGCGGGGCGCTGCTAGTTAGGTCATATGATCGTTAGAACTTTTGTTATTATTTCAAACGTTACACACCCAATTATAACATAATTAAACATAATTTATACAAGAATTTTTTAAATACGACTGATACATTAGCGCATTTAAACAAACAAAAAGACTCTTCAGCATTATTGGTATTAATTGACATCGAAATGTTTTCGTTTAAATTTAATATGTAAATATTATTAGGTTATTTGGCTGCTACCGAATTAAATTATTTTTACATATGACCTACAGCGGTGTTTATAAAACTGCTATGTCATACGAATAAAATGTAATTATGTCCATATTATATTCTAATAAATTCCTAACCAGACAATCACAGTTGTTTGACAATGTTATACTTTCTTTTAAGGTCAGAGTGCACGAGTCTTGCAGTTAACGTGATTACGTTTTTTGTGTGGTACTCAAAAACTAGGTGTCTGATTGTACATTATGTTAGTATATTATATATTTTTTATTATACTATCGACACTCTGGGATATTTTTCTACATGTAAAGTTCTATCTGTCTGATCTGTTTACTAGTTATAATGCCACAGGCAGACACACACGTTAAGTCAGTACTACAGGGGGTAGGTACTAGCTCGCTACGTCACTAGCAGCTAGGGTCAACACGTCACGGGTCACGCTCTCGCCAACGGCTCGCACGTGACTGTCTCCCCCACCGCCCGTGTACCCGAGACAAGTATACAAACACTACATCCCTCCCTTAATATATTTATTAAAAAAATATAATTTTTTTGGAAATATAACAAATCAGTTGCTAAACGGTAGCTAATACAAGAACTTAAGATTAGTTCTATTATGACCTTTAATATTAATTAATTTGTCCATAATCAACAACTTTAGAATTTGCATTACACTTTCTTATAGTCAAGATGGTCATTTTGATATCATAACGAATGACTTTAAATAGTATCAGCGGGTTTTATCATTACTTTTCCTATTTACTTACTTACTCTACTGTTTTTCTTGATTCTGATTCCATTCACTTTCTTCCTGTTCCTCTTCAATTTCTTTTTCATCCTTGTTTTGAACTTTCCATTCAGATTAAATTTTTTCTAGTTGTATAACATTGCATCTGAGTGTTTGACCAATTTTTTCGTTTCTCAGAAGCACATCTCCGCTCTCTGTTCTTTCCACGACGTGTGGAGTTATTTTAAAATTGCTGACAACATAACCAGCTATGAAATTACTAGTGCTTAACCAGCACTCTGCATCACAACTTAACCAGTTATGAAACTACTAGTGCTTAACCAGCACATCCAGACTCCAGGCCAGATCCAAGTCATTAGTTATGAAAGTCAGGGCTTAACAAACTTAATAATTTTCTTGTTATCTCGTATAAAGACACAAATGGAAACGATCTCTAGCATAACTAATATATAATAAAAATGTTGGTGTGAGTAACTGGAAGTTACTGGGCTATCCCAGTAACTTCCAGTTACTCACACCTTATAATGTGAATCCCCACAGGAATGCTGAGCCTCTCTTGGACTCTGTGGTTTCCACTGAAACCCACGTACGATCTGATCATCATGCAAGCTAAGTTTTCTCCTCATTATCGCAACTACTCGTACTTTACGTTCATCTCGTAAGTTAAGCACTGATTTTTTTCAATTTGACATGTGGGTTATTCTACGTCTTTTTAGAATCAAGACAACAACACAGATAGACAACGCAAAAGGCAAAGCAAACAAACTTTAAGGCTCTTCACTATATTCATCGTTTTTATAAATCTTTACTCTAACTCAACCCAAGAATATACTACTATATACTAACAACCGAAAACACAATCGTCATTAATTCTCAACAACTACACAAAAGCCACAGCCAGGTACCAAAGTCGTAGTCATCAAAACTCTACTACAATCACAAATTACAACAAAGCTTACAGAAACTCTCTAGTAAAACACTCTAACGCCACGACACTCTATCCGCACAGCAATCACAACTTCAGTCACTCATGAGCATTACTCACTGACTGCACACTATGGTCTCTCTAGACCATGACCTCCGCCAGAACTAAACCCGCGGACTTCTCAAGTTGCCTCGAGAGACACCGATTTCTATCGGGCTACGAATACGTAATAACTACTGATACGAACATTTAAAGGCTGATAGAGGTTCTTTACTCGAGTTCCTACAAAACCTAAAGCTTCCACATCATCGGTATCAGTATCGGTATTGGTACAGGGCCCCGTTTCCGCGTTTAGATAGGCTGACTAGTTAAGCCAACCTAGCTCCTTCCAGAAGCACAGAAGCCTCCTGGGGCTTTTGCAGGCTTCTAGGAGCGATCTCGCACCCGCGAGGATACTTGCCCGTTGTGTGGCCACTCCCTCGCACTTCAAGACGACGTGGGCGGCCGTTTCCTCCGTGTTGAGACATCATCTGCATAGAAGACTGTCTGTCGCGTTGTTGGTGAATAAGTACCGGTTTAGAGCCAAATGGCCCGTAATGGTTCCTACAACTATTCTGGCGTCGAGTTTCGGTTAAGACTGAGTAGTCTGCAAGTTAAACGTGGTGAGACCTCCATCAGCACCAGTTTAGACTCTCACCGTGCCCTTTAATCCCTTGAAGAATTACCGCATTGGCAGAGGCTAAACGCTCCACCGTCTGGTGGCATTCATAAATAAGACCACAGTTCATGGTGTTGCCCTCCAGGGCCTTTAGGACGGCCATACTGTCTGACAATGAATGTGTCGGACCACTTGTCTTCTTACGCCGCGCGTGTGTGGTTCGAAATGTTCCATCTCGCTAAAATGGTGGCTTGTGAACGTTTCACGAGGACAATTCGCCTTTTACTATCTTCTCAACCGTGTTGAGTGCTATAAACTGTTATTTGGAGCATCAAACACCTTGTATAGTGCCGAATAGTGGATTTCTCAACATACACGCCGTGGGTGATCTACTGAGCAGCTGAGCTTCGCATGCGAAGGTGGACGGTAAAGGTTGGTGTCCTTTTTGCTTATCTGCTATTGTGAGCATTGATTGTTTATACTCCAAACCTACACTTTTTCTATACAAACTAAAATACAGTCCACTTATTTTTACTTCTTATACCCAGCGAGATCTATTAATTAAAAACTGCACACCCATACTGCCTACAATACAATCACGTACGCTTTTCATTTGATTGAAGGCCCGTACTGCCTAAACATAATTACGCATGGTTTTCATTTATACGAAGGCCCATACTGCCTATAACACAATCACGTACGGTTTTCATTTGATTGATGAGGCCTCCGTCTTTCAGGAACCGGAACCATTCTGCGGCATCACCAAACAGCGAGCTTATTCAATCATAAACGCCACTGCACAATCAATTAAGAGCAATGCAATTAAGAGATGGAAGACCATGACAGGTCTAAGACACTCGAAAGCCTTAATGAAGGGCTATGAAAACAAAGTATATAAAGAACTTCTGGAGTTCAAAAGACATAAGATAAGACATTGTGCAGAAACAAGAATCCTCACCGGACACTGCAAACTGAACAACATTTATTATGTTCAACCTAACCTTAGGCGAGAACACAACATGCAGATTCTGTCGAGAGGCAGAAGAAACCGCAATGTATATTCTATGCTTTTGAAGCCCACTAATGCGGCACCGAAGTATTAACCAAGGGTTGCACATCATGCAACCGTAGGAAACAAACAATCACTGCTGATAGGATCTGAAGGTTTCTCGAAGCCATAAGTCTGAGCAGTGAACTTTAAAGAAAGAGTGCGCTACAAAAGACCAGAAATGGTCAAAGCAGCACTAGGCAGCACCCAAAACAATAATAGTTATGTGCTACTTTTCCACATACGAGTACATGTGAAATTTGCATTATTAATATAACACAGAATATTTACATTATATGAATAACGGCAATTCTGTATACTATTGTCAACATACCTAACGAAATTAAAAACGTTTACTCGTATTTTTTCGACAGTGAGATCAGTGTCATTTGTTTATCTCTGTAATAACTAATAAGAGAATGAATTCGTGCGGTATTCTTTGTTTAGTAGATCTATTCCTCCTATTCCGCAATGGATTCGACATTCAACTACGACTTCCAAATTACGACGCGCGAGTCTGAACAAATTTGTAAGTGGTTTGTCTTTGCTTCATAGTTTACATATATAAGGGTAAGTGGGGCAGATCAAAACAATTAGTCGTATAGAATTAGCCAAAAATCATTAAAAAATGGGAGAAATTGAGATATCCGGTATTTTATTTTTATTTGTTAGATAAAAAACGTCACGATTAAGATATTTCATTTTAAGGCATATTCACCGGTGGTGTCACCGTAAAAAAAATGATAAAAATCGTAATAATAAAAATGATAAGAACCGTTTTTTTTTCGATTTACGAGTCAACATTTTTGGCCGTTTTTTCTAATATTCATAACGCGCGTTCTAATTAATATTTAGGCCTGAAATTTGGTGAAAATGTTCAACAAGATCGCTTTTGAACTTATTTCGAAACTGAAAAAACTGAAAAAAAACGCTTTTGGTCGTCGAGACATCCTCTACAACGTGTCAAAATGCGGTTTTATTCCGTGAAGTATAAAGACTGAAAAAGTTGATCTACAAAAATCGTAAATTTTTGATCCTGTAACGGAGCGACATTAATCATTATAACAATAGTGTGTCAGCAGTGCAAAGATGCTTAAGCCTTCTTTAAGGGTAGCAATGTGAGGTCAGAGTAGTATCATATTAAGTTTATACATATTACCCTAGAATTACGATGATTATTGTGATATATTTGTAATATGTGTAAATGTATCTGCCGATGCAATGTTCTAACAGTACGGCAACTTTATATTTTATACACAATTCACAAGCAGCACTCTCTTATCAAATTCAATCCCTTATGCAATCAAAATAAACGGCTCAAACATAAGGTCTGTTTGTCGGATAAACAATGGTCCACTAATTTCTCCAACAAATATTTTGGTTTTTTAGGAATTTACCTTTATAATAAAATAAATAAGTTGATCACAATTTACCCTCTAACAAAATTTAAATGCAAACAAAATATCACAGTATGGCTTAAGTCCATTAATGCACATCCTCACAACTCATCTCATACATAGTAATAATTAACTGTTACTTACCTGAACCCAATTTTCCAGAGTCTGGAGAGACTGGTAATCTGTCATACAGGTCTCCTAGTACAGATACCAGTCTCTCACATAGATATCTGTAATTGTAATAATCTCTACAACTATTTTAAGTACTACCTTTGTATCTGTGTGAGAGAACTAAACAATAAAGTTATTAAAACTTATTATTATCTGTGTTGGTAATACAATATTTGTTATCACTGTCCTGTATTGTCTGTCACTTTGGTTATATTCTGTTTTGTATAAGTGTGGATGTGTTATAGCCAATAACAAATCCACATTTATACAAATAATATCTTGGCTAATAATTGGTTCTGTTTTTAACAAACAAAAAAAATATATGCATCTTTAGATGTCTTCGATGAACCTAATCCTAAAGAACCTGTAAGTTTCGAGAGGATTACCAAATTCTGTTTTGCCACCAAGGCTCAGTCGTATTTATTATAGTTTTTCCAGGAAATACAATAATGTATAACTTATAAGCTGTTATTAGTCAATCAAGAGCTAATAATATTTAATTGGTACCTTTAAGGGCGAAATTTCATAACTTGACTTCCTTAATAGAAATATTTACAGGTGCCAGTGTAAAAAAAAAAACTTTACGCACACTATAACACAGAGCAAACGTATTTATGACGCTTGTCCCAAAGACACGTAGACTAGTTTAAGCATAAAAAAGACTGATAATAAACTTCAACTTTTGATTAATGGCTTTGTGGAGCTACCACAATTTGACCAATGCCAGGTATCCGGAGGACAAACTTTTCAAGGATTTCATGTAGAGCTGTGGTAGAAAATCAAAATAAAATAAAAAACATTTATTTGCTTGAAACATGGTAGACACAAATTTTACAAACAGTCAAAGGTACATCATATTTCGCCTGTCCTATGGCATGCAAATGTCAATCACAATAAGAAAATTATTAATAAAATCAAAATTACACTTACAAAATAATAATTCATTAACAAACCTCAATATAATGTCAAATTTAAATGTCAACAGTATTATTACTGGAAATTACATCATAACATTATTAGTAAATCACACAGAAATCAGTTTCTTTTAAAAGAAACATGAAAATATATATTACATAATATTAATTGTTTTCTTTATGACACATAAATTCTGCAATTGAATAAAAACATTTTTCTACAAGTCACCTCTGTAGTCTGCGAATAAATAAATGTGTAGGCAGTTCTCTTAAAGTTTTCGGTATTTTATTACCTATATATTTTGATCACACTACAATGACAATTTTTTTGGTATAACACGGTAAAGGATTTTGTTACAGCTAGTTTAGTTATATCCCTTGAGAGGTACTTCTTATTTTCATGCGCTTTGATAAATAAATGAGGTTGATTTCTAACAAACATGACTATTTCGAGTATGTAACACTCTACTACTGTAAGGATTGTGATTTTTTTGAATAGTGGTCTACACGATTCTCATAATTTGTAAAGATGTAGAAACTAGAGAAATAACTGTTAATTATAACTTAACTAAGAGAGTCATTTCGTAAATCAATTAAAAATAAATGTAAGTAGTAATTTAAAATAAACAAAATAAACATTTTCTAATTGTAATACTTAAATCAAACCAGTGACTTTTTTCTGACATTTGAATAAGAATAAGAAAATATTTATTTGCCTTATACTTAATGTTAAAAACAGTACTTGGTAAACATTACCACGTTAAAGACAAAATGGTCTTGGAGTCAGCATATGGATGACAGCGCGAAGCGTGCCAGCCGCTGTTATTCTGGTCAAGCCAATCGTTAATAATAATCTTAGAATAAACACAACGACAACATTCGAACCACGAACATTATCACTCCGCATTCTGGTAACAATGCAGTTGTTGCAACATGAAGTTATCATTATTAGTTATAGTATGTCCAGTAAAGTTAACATAACATGGAACTTTATATATAGATAAATGCTATGGGCACAGACTAATATATTAAATATAATATAATTATATATAAAAAAAATACCATTTAAGACAACATTTTTGTAAATAATATTAATCAAGAAATGATTAAAAAAGACAAACTTGACTAAAAGTTAGTACAAACTTGACAAGCTATATAAAATTCTTTAAAGGTAACTATCACGTTAAAAATATGGTAACCTAGAATAACACTTTACAATGTTTCACTCGTATGAAGTCAAGATGGATTTTTTAACAAAATAATTTTTTTTTACCGAGCTGCCAGAACTGGCAGCATGAGTTGGCAGAACACGACTATATTCTAAAAAACTTATTTTTTGTCTCTTTTTACTAATTTTACTTTAAATCCCTCTGCATCTTTCATCATAATATCAAAAGTAACTGTTAATGGCTCTTGATCTCTGCTCTCATCTGCACTTAATACGCGAAAGGTTCTTAAAAATGTCGCCAGTGCCGTCTTCATTGACATCATCGCATACTGGTAACCTATAAATTAATTAGTAGTTAAGTTCAAATCACTACTTATTTGTTAAATAGAACAATGATGAATCAATGTCCATTGAAATGAGAATGAATTAATTTCGTAAATAGATATATAGGGCCATTTTTACTGTTTACTAATGTTTGCCATAATTTCATATGCCATACTGGTATTTGAAATAATTTCATTAGAAATAACGCTTCAGTTGCCATAATCGTGAAATGACATAAAATGACTTTCACTAATGCCATTGGTCATAATCGATGAAGTGTCATAATAATTTAAATCCATAAATGTATTTGCTATAATTTTCGTTTTCAATAATGCCATTTTCCATAACTTTTATTCACCATAATATAAATAAAGATAATTTAGTACAAGCGCCTGCAATTTTTATGTTAATGAGTAAGTTAATATATTTTTTGCTATTAACATATTCACAGTTAAAGTAATAGTATGAGGGTAAAATAAAATAAGTCTGACATAAATAGACAGTCCTTATTAACATTAGTCGTCAATTCACTATTAGTCCTGTCGAGATGAGTGAAAGTTGTGAAGTGTTTAAAACTACAAAAGGTGGCATTAAATTAAATGTTTACGGATTCACGTACGAAAAGAATAGAATAGTAAAAAATACGTATTATTGGATATGTGAGTTACGCAAACAAAATAAATGCAATTCTCGGGCAATAACTAAGTGTGTTGAACAATCACAAGAACATATTATTGTTAAACGAGCCAACGTACATAACCACGAACCAAACGCAAACAAACTCAAAACAGTGAAATTATTAAATGAAATTAAGTTGAAGACAATTGAATGTCTCACTGAAAAACCTAGCAAAATATTACAAAACAGTATTTCAACTCAACCTGATATTACATATGCGTCATCATCATTATATATGCAATCAACAAGCGCTTTAAAACAAGTTATTTACAGGGAAAAGAATAAACATAAGGAAACATAATGAACCTCAAGATTTATACTTCAATATTAGACACGAAACGTTAAACGACGAGAATATTATAATGAAGGATGAAATAATTAAGGAAAATAAACGGCTAATAATTTATTCAACTCAAAAAATGATGGATTTTTTTATGTAGATCAGATTTGTGGATATTAGATGGAACATTTAAGGTAGCACCCAAAAATTTTTTGCAACTGTACACAGTGCACGGTAACGTTATGAATGGATACAATAAAACTATACCCCTTCTACTACCTTCTACTACTACTTTAACTATACTTTGCTTTGTGTACACATAAAGATAGCATTACATATAATCAAATCATCAAATCTTTAATTTCATAAGCGATTATAGGAATGAAAATAATATTACATTGAAATTGAAAAATGGCATAATGGATTTTGAACAAGCAGCTATTCTTAGTGCAAAACAAACATTTAATGATATTAAAAGGGCTGTTTTTTTCATTTATCACAAATTATTTATAGACAAATATAATCAAATGGCCTAGTGAATCTTTATGGGACTAGTTGTGCTTTTGCTCTAGATATGAAATGTTTATTAGCTTTGTCTTTTCTGGAATTACAAGAGATACCCACTTATTTAAAAAAATGGAAAGAAACTATAATTCCAGCAAGTCAGCACATTGTAAGTTGGTTTGAAGAAAATTACATTTCGGGTACTGATAGCAAACCACCCCATTTTCCACCATCGTTTTGGAGTATTTTACATTTACATAATGAAAACTTACCGCGCACGCAGAACTACGCAGAGGCCTGGCATCATAGGATAAACACAATTCTTGGCAAAACAAGTGATAGTTTCTATAATTTCAGCAAAGATATTATAAAAGAAGTCAACATTTCATTGATGAACATTGAGTCGGTTCTTAATGGAGAACCAGAAAAAAAGAAAACTAGAATATACATTAAAAAAACCCAAAGAATAAACAACATTATAAAGAACAAAAATAATTACAGTGAAGAAGAGTTTTTGAGCTTTGGTCTCCAATTTAAATTTGAAATAATGTTGCTTTCGACAAAATAAAAATTTTATATTACCTATACTTCAATTATGTTGATTAATAAATGATTATACGACACAGATTTTTTATTCACAATTAAACCTAAAACTAAACCTCATATGGCGTCTAGTAACTAGCTCGACGGAGCCCCGCTTCGCGGGGCTCCTACTTCTGGGTGGTTAAAAAAAAAAACCACGAACTCTAAGCCGCCTTTGTCTTCTAACCTAACCTATCCGAGTCGGATTGCACTGAGTCGGGGTGTTAACGATAATAATTTCGACCTAACAATATTATGTATTATTTTCATATCAAATTTTGATTATGTCAAGAGTCGATTATGAGATGTGTTACTTATGGAAACTAATTATTATGATATATGTTGTTATAGAAAGTCATTTTATGGCAAATAAAAGTTATCACTGTTGAGTTGTTAAGGTAAACGTTATTAGTATAAATGATAATAGTGCAAGTAAATATTATGATCGGGGATGATTATGGCAAACAATATTAGTGCAAATGAATTTATGGGAAACGAGAGATTACCCATTTTTACACTTTACAATTTGTTCCCTTGAAACTAGATGGAGCCACCAGTTCTTTAACTAACCTTACTAAGAAACCCCGAAATAAACTCAAGGATCCAATCCTAACTAATGTTATAAATGCGAATATCCGTTGGTTTGTTTGTTACGCTTTCACACCGTAACTACTCAACCGATCATCGTAAAATTGTGTATACATATTGTTAGGGACGGACGGACATGGGGTAACATTCATCCAAATCCATCCAGGTTCCCTTCATCATGCAAAAGGGTAGAGTTCCCAAATGATATAAAAATAACTTTAAAGCGTGAGAAGCCGCGGGCAAAAGCTGGTTCTATATAAGTTCCAAACGTACAATTTTTTTATGCGGACATATATTTAATCGTAACAAATAAAATACATTTAAATCTTTTTATTTGTTACTAGCAGCGCTCGCGGTTTTACCCGCGTAAGTCTCGATCCTGTGGGAATATCGGGATAAAAAGTAGCCTATATGTTAATCCAGGTCTCCAGCTATCTACATACCAAGTTTCATCGCAATCAGTTCAGTAGTTTTGGCGTGAAAGAGTAACAAACATCTATCCATCTATCCATTTATCCATCCATCCAAACTTTCACATTTATAATATTAGTGGGATTAGTGGGATGGCTAGTTTATTGTTTTAAACTATTTTATTTAAAATTTACTTTCTTTCGCAAATAAATCCAAAACTTTAGAGTTCCGGTTTAAAATCCAGTTAATATAAAACAATAAAATAAAATATTAATAAATGTATAGTTATAACCTACCTAGACAACTACGAGGCCCGTTGCTAAAGGGCAAAAAGGCGGCTGGATGCTTCAGTGGCGCTCCAATGAAACGTTCAGGCCGGAACTGGTCGGCATCATCTCCCCAGTAGACAGGGTTGCGATGTGCGCCCCATATAAGTATTAGGATTCCACCCCCCTTTCTCACAGTCACTCCCGATGCTAAAATGAAATATGAAACTTAGCTGTAATTAAACTTTGAGTTATAAGATATTTTTAAGTTTAAGTACTTTATTAGCATAAAGTTTACAAGTTCTTGTCTTACAGGATTGTATAGAATATGTAAAATAGAAAACAACCGAAAAATACAATCAAAAAGAACCTGTAGCGTATGGTTTTACTAAGAATCCTACACTAGGGGAAGTCTGTCACGCAGAACTACTTTAAATTACAACTGTCCTACAAGAATTTATCGACAGTATTTAAACTTTTAAATTATTAAACCATATGAATAACATGCGCTATTACTATTAAAATTCATACAAACGGAGTTCAGTACAGCTATATATAAATGGAATTTAAAGAAATTAAACATTACAAAGAAATAGAATTTATAGAAACATCAAATTAAAAGTTTCAAATGCAATGGATCGTATGTCCTGGTGAGTAATTTTTAGACTGTTTTAAAGATAATACCTTGTTAATTTTATTGTATACATATAGTTTCATAAAGGCACAGAACCGCCTGACAAAGGCAGGGTTAATCTTAATAATAGCTAGTTTGAAAACCCGTTTCCTGGTGTCTTCATAATCACTAGTTTTTCAGAATGACTCTTGAATATATTTGTTTATATAAACTAAAGATCGCCTAGTTGTCGAAATGCACATATGACAATTTTTTTATCTATTCGTTTCCAGTGTAAATTGAAATGTAATTGTTAGATTTTCCGTACCATGGAAGGTCAACATATATACTGGACGCGATTTTGTTTGATGTAGCCGTTAAAAAATTTCTTTTATATAAACTTTAAGTAGGTACTCCAAATTTCATGTTCTTCCGTTCGCAGATTTTTCTTAAAAATGCTTACAAAGAATTTTCCAATCGTAGTGCGTCACGTAAATACTCAATAGAATGGTGGCCAATTATTCTTTTTTTGCTGCCATTGAAATATAAACAAAAGAAACTGATCGAAATATTTTTTATTTAGTAAATAGTGCTGCTGTTGGGCCTATTGGCACCGTATTTTAAATTTGATTTAGGAATCGCAAATAATTATTTAATAAATAAAAAAAATCTTATTAATTAATATGGACCATAATCTGTTAAAAATGCGGCAAAAACGACAGGTTATTGCTGAATTTTTTACAGATTTGTTAGTTTAGGGCTTTGCGTCTATCGCCTAATATTTATTTCTCCTTATTTATAAGTTAAATATTGCAATCACAGTGACGATAAAAACTTACGCAGTTTTGTATCCTCAGGAACTTCTCTGACAACTGAAGGTACCGGCGGGTACACACGCAACGTCTCTCTGATAACAGCATCTAAGTATTTGAGATGAGGCAAGTCACCAGGAACTACTGGTCTGTCTGAGTTACCGAAAACTTCTTGTAATCTAAACAAGGAATGAGTAGTGAAATTGCATGACGCATGACGTAGTGACTACATCTTATAAACTTAGTATTCTTGTATACCCCTCCGACTATTAGTTAAATCTGCTTGTATTGGGCGTGAATGTACATGATACGCTTATAACTATTAAGTAGAAGTATTTTCACACAATCCATACATATTATTAATAACTTCTAAATTTCTTCAAACATGCTTCGGCATTTATAGGCCGGCTCGACCCGATTTATATCACGGCCTCACAGTAAACCGGTAGTGAAGCAATGCTTGGGATGTGTTTCGTCGAGTAAGTGACGTTATCGGAGGCCCTAACCCTTCCCTCTCCCCCTTCTCCTCTTCTTCCTCCCCTTCCTCTACTCGCACCTTAAAGGCCGGCAACTTCTACTCACATGGGCGGCGTTAGTCACTTACCATCAGGTGACCTATCTGCTCGTTTGCCCCCTATCCCATAAAAAAAGACTTTCATGCATCCAACTAAATGTATTTTACAACAAAATATTTTACCTATTACCTAATTAAACGTGGTCAATAATACGGCAACAGGCCACCTCAACATACCACAGATTGTTTATATCACCTCACGTCAGTCTAGATTGAGTTTGAGAACTACTCTTTTAGACATGATTATATTATATTTATTAAAATAAGTTGGAGGTGACTTACTTGTTTGCTTAAAGGGGGGAAGGTTCTGGCTGGTATGTCGGAAGGGCACACGTGGCTTCAAGACCTTTCACAAATTCCCTTGGTCGCCGGTTCTTGAGTTTATCAAGACGTTTTTTCTTGATGACAGGGAACACTCGCGTGTGATTTTATATATATTTTGCGGTTTCAATTATTATTTAAGAGCTTTTTTATGCGGAGCTCCATTGCGTACGCGTCGACACCTTTTTTGCGAAGGGAAGCGGAAGCGGGAGGTGTAGGATAGAAAGGGGAAAGGGCGTGTTATGCGTTCGGAAATGTGTTATGAATTTTTACTTTATTCTATAAATGTGTGAATTAAAACTATGGTCTAACTATAGGATAAACGGCGTTTACATAAGTTGTATGCCCTCTATATACCAAATAAATTCATTTTCTTTCTTTCTTTTTTCTTATATGAATTATCCAAACTAATATTAATCATGTTTAAAGATTATTTCAAATCAGTAGTAGAACTTACTCCTGGAATACTTTTTCCTGCACATCAGGGTGTTTAGCCAACATAGAAATAGTGAACGATGTTCCCACAGCAGAAGTGTCGGTACCAGCTAATAACATAACCAACGTTTCTTCGAGTAACTCTTGGTCGGAATAACCACGTTCGCCGCCGGATGCTTCGATGAGGAGCTCTAGAAAACTCTTCATGTTGCATGTACCACCTATTAGACCAATTTAGATTAGATAGATATTTTTTATATATTTATAATAATTCAGGTATCCCCGAAATAGATACACTCATGTCTGTATGCCATGTAGGTAGAGGTACGGTAATACGTTAAAGGCTCACATTTTGCCGACTATAATTAAGTTACGTAATAGGGGGCAAGCTTATTGCCATCAACTGGGCAGAAACTTGGGTAGTGTGTTCTTGGGACGCCCGCGAGGATTCCTGGCCCAAAAAATGTACCTATATAAAAAAAGGAAAAATCGCATTGCAACGCATGCCGGATGCAGCTAGTGAGTAAAATCGTATATTTATACTTACTAGAGATCGCGTGGTGGTCGAATTTCGACCATGGTTTATTTCATTGGCCAATATTACTTGACCTGTCATTGTATAGACTTTTGTACCATGACAGGTCAAAATATATACTGGACACTCACACCTGTATGTACCCGTTCTTGCATTTTTTTTAAATTTGTAGCAAATATTGTTCAAAAATTTTAGCATTCGTCACTTCTTCTCTGTATAAACTATAAGTGTGCGAAATTTCATACTCCTCCGTCCGCCCAATTTTCGTAAAAAGGGATCCAAAGTTTTCGCTTTACGTATTAATATATAGATAATAAAACTGTAACAGGTTTGTGTACATTAAAGATATTTTGAAAAAAAAAAAAATTGTTTTTGGAGGGCACTATAATATAATCGACACTGAAGCCAAAATTGTATTTTTTTTTCATTCTTAGCTATCTGTACCCTGGCCACGCATCACGCCAAAGGTACTGAATGAATTCAAATGAAACTTGGTATGATTTGAGTTCATGCTATGAGCAGGATAGAGATAGCACGGTTTCCCTGAGAGAGAGAATGAAAGTCAAAATGTGTACAACATATGTCAAGTGTGTTTTTGTTAGACGTTCTACTTTAAAGATCATCTGAAAACCAAAATTCTACGCACTCTTTTGAAAATCCTATTCTATTGTAAACGTAGGTACTTGTCAGCGAGACAAAAGTATTTAAAAGTTGGAGTGCCAATTATCCTGATGCGTGATTTCAGTCTGCCTAAATTCAGCAATGAAACTCGACTAAAGGTAGTCAGAGAGGCAACAAAATATAATTAAAAGGAAAATTTTAACACACCCAGGTTTGCTGGGGAACAAGTGTTTGTTCCCCGTATACCTCTTATGCCCAATAATTACCCATTCCGCTTTAAACACGTGCCGTTTTCGGTGAGTCTATGTTTTGCGATGACGATCAATTAGGCGCAAGGCCTTGCGCACCTCAGGCGTAGACCTCACCACGAGGTGCTTCTGTCGTTTAACGTTTTCTGCGAGGTTAACATCTCGCGAAGGAAGTTGCGAAGCGGAACCGATTCGCCACCAATGCTCGCTCACGTGCGCCTCTTGCCACCATAAAAGGAGCCGCGGGATGTGGAAGTGGATGAGGGGGGTTTAATGGTCTTCACTCCCATAAACACCCTTCACGGAAGGCTCTACCTCCCGTGTAGGGTGTGTCGGCCTGGCGTTGGGTGGATCGTTGGGGGCATAACGTCGCAGTACCAACGGTACACTCATTACAAGCGCGTTAAGCCACACCATGTGGTTTTTGTCGGTTTAAGGCTGACGTATGTCAGCGTTAAACCAGCCTCACCAATAGCCTGGTAAGTTGTTATCCATGAGAGAGCCCATCAGAGTTTCCACTTTGCTTTGCTTTTCCCAAGCCCAACTTTAGCTACGTCATTATTTCGAGTGTAAGCAATCTTTTTGTGTACGCTGCAGTATAAAAAATCCTGAGCCCTGGAGGATTCCCCTATTTCAGGAGGTACTACGCTTATTATAAACGACATATTGTTGTTTCCAGACATTAACGCGACCCGTTACAGTTACTCGTAGTTTAACATACATTTCGAAGCAACTTTGAAATAAGTGTTAATTTAAAAGTATTTAATATAACTAACCTTTATCCATTTCTTTATTTATTTTCAAAGCCTGCCTTGTTGATCTGATTATCTGAAATAATAAAATGGTAAGTATTTTCAAAAGTTCGTTTACAACTTTGAATTCGTTTATGAGCTTAAACACAAATATTAATATTGACAAGGCTTTCTGATAACATATACATGTATAACCTCAAGATTTTTCAGACGGGAATAACTGTATTTGTTTTCTGTTTAAATATAATCCTTGGAGTAGTTTTATTACACAGCATTCGTGGGTAGCTTATTCGCTTCAATCTTACACTAACTTCTTACAAGAAAACGACCCTTGAGAGGACGAAAACGTCAGTAGATATAAATAATAGCATTATTTTAAACTGAATGAATTGATGATGATTAAATGGCATTGCGTTGCGTTATGTTACTATATTTCATTATATTATAGTCTGATACCAAATGATACTGATTAAACAAGGACCACAAATCATGGTCACGGCCACATCAAATTGTAAAAAGACAATTAAGGAAAAACTTCAAAAGCTAACCTCCTTTACAAAGTCATATAAAATCTTTTTATTTTTTTCGTATATGGAATGAGAGGGGAGTAATGTGTACACCATGTCAGGATGTAACCATGGCTCCAACATTCGCCTCGCATCAAGTTTGCAAATTGTATCAAATGCTTTCAGGAGTTCTTGGTCTGAGTTTTCTTGTGCATGTAATTTTACACCTAAAGCTGTTTCTGCAAGTAATACAAACACAAATGAAATTATTCATAATGCTCATGATCTAGATATATACGGGGGTCACACTAAAAGATTTTAGAAAATAAAAAACGGAATGATAAAGAAGCCTGTTAATATTTTATTGCTTTTCGAAGTAGTATCCGTTCCTTTCTAAGCACCGTCGCATGCGATGGAACCATTGACTGAAGCAGTGAGCCCACTCTTCTTTATGGATCTCTTCCACGTATTTTTCAAACGCAACCACGGCATCTTCAGGGTTTATAAAACTAATTCTAAGTTTATCTTTCATTTTTGGAAATAAATAAAAGTCACAATGTGCCATGTCGGGACTGTAAGGAGGATGATTCACTAGCTCCACACCTTCGATAGACAAATATTCGATAGTCCTTCTGGCGAAGTGAGCTTGAGCGTTGTCGTGGTGGAGGAGAACCCTGCTTCTTGGACGCTGCTCTCTAACATTTTCCAAGACAACTTGTAGACAATGACTGACATATCAATCTGCAGTAACAGTCAGAGCCTGACTGCATTAGCTTTTAAGTAATATTGTTATGATAATATGTATGTATGCACTGAATCACTGTTGTGTATTAATAAATTATTATTATTAAATTATTATTATTATTCTCTTTATTTATCGTAAAACTTATAAATTACATTTTTAAATACCTATAAAACAAAATATATATTTAAAAATATAAAAAATAGTATACCACCGACATCGGGTACAGGGACCAAGACACCGGTGGTTAGGGCTCCAAAGACAGGAACCTCCTCACTATACGGGCCGTGTCGAGGAGAACTGCCTTCTGCATCAGTCCCTTGATCCAGCCGTCTAACGCGAGCCTCTTAAGGTGTTGATCGAGGCTTTTGGCTATCAATCCATGAGCAGATATGACGATCGGAACAATGATCGCCGAATCGACATTCCACATATCGACAATCTCGTGAGACAAATCCAAATATTTAATTTGTTTTTCTTTTTCAACTTTCACGAGGTTGTCGTCATGAGGAACAGCGATATCGATTTATTTATTATTATTATTATTATATTATTATTATAGTCTTTTTATCTTCTAGAATGATTGTTGCGAACTGACCCGTCTGACCAAATAATGAGGAAATCATCTTTTGCCTTTGACTTCTGTCCTTCTTTACTTTTGTCGGCAAATCTTTGAATGGAAACATCCATTGCTCACATTTTCTTTTGGTTTCGGGTTCGTAACTATATAATTATTCAGCTTTCATCACCTGTGACGATGTCATACACAGCATTAGAGTCACCTCCGTTGTACTTTTCAAGCATCGAGCGGCACCAATCCAAACGACGGCGTTTTTGATCTTCTGTCAAATTATG
This sequence comes from Euplagia quadripunctaria, assembly GCA_963859945.1. NCBI lineage: Eukaryota > Metazoa > Arthropoda > Insecta > Lepidoptera > Erebidae > Euplagia > Euplagia quadripunctaria. The sequence continues at coordinate 1,829,497 of OY982562.1, read as the reverse complement.
AGGCATCCATACTAGTCCTTTTCTAACGACTAAATGTTCATGTAAGTCTTTTTGTCCTTGACTCATACCAATGTCTTGCCCGAATCTGTTGATATTTCACACTTATATCAGCTTCTATCATTAGCCGCACAGCACTCACGTTATCTTCAGTAGTCGCCGTAGAAGGACGTCCTTCTCGAGAATCATCAGTGAGTTTGCTTCGACCACGTTTAAACTCATTAAATTAGTTGTAAATAATGGATCAAGATGGGGCTTCTATCTATCTATATGTCTATCGTAACATTGTTGTTGAGTAAGACCGCAACGAAAGTCGTAATAAAGCATTGAGCGAAAATTTTCTCTAGTAAAATCCATTTCAATGCACGACAGACACTTTTTAAATTGCCGCCAATTTGTAAAAACAAATGACATATGAAATCATTAAACGTCTACAAATTCCCAAAGAGTTCCTAATTCGAAATTTAAATACATTTTTCATTTATTCTAAAAAAATAGTAGGCCTATTCTAAAAACTTTCGGTGTTACCCACGTATGTATAATAATAATAACTTCACACATCTCACACACGGCCGTCTGATCCCAAACTAGGCAGAGCCTGTACTATGGTAACCAGACTGCTGATAAACATACTTATATATAGTTCTAAATACATACATATTGAAGATAAATTACACCAAGACACAGAACAAATGATCATGCTTATGACACAATTATTTGTCCTGGGTAGGAATCGAACCCACGACCTCTGGCTTAGCAGTCAGGATCACTAACAACTAGACCAACAGGCCAGTCAATGTATTTCCTAAAAAGTATTCTAGATTTTTAAATAAAAGACAATATTGGTAGAAAAGATTATGATGCACAATACGGTAATTGATTGTCAACTCAAATCAGTTACTCTTTATTAAACGTCAAAACAGCAGCTTGTGTAAAAATATGTATGAAATAACAAACATTTTGACGTCATACTTTGCTTACGTCAAACCATTTAAGTACTTTTTAATGTTTTGTATAGCAATAAAAAATAATAACGAACTTATATTAAGACTTAAATTTCAACTACCCTATTGTAAGTGTCGTCGCCATATCAAAAACTCTTATTTATTTTATAAAAAATAGGGACAAACTATAATAGATGATAACACAGTTCACCATTTAATAAGAATAAGTTAATAGACATTATTTTGACTGATTATATCTGTAACGCAATGGTATTGGTTACTTGATAAATATTAATGAATAGTGAGGTTATAAAAAGGGTAGAAATAAGTTCAGAACATTGACTTGAGTGCGAATAGAGGTACAAACAACTTGGCAGTTACTGTTAGTTAGTGATTTTCATATTTTATATCAGAGGTTGTGAGTTTCTTACATAAGAATAATAATATAAAAACTTTTATGTTGACATACGAAGGCGAAAAGTGAACAAAGTGAAAACATACTACCAACCACAAATAGAGTCCAAAGTGAAGGTAGTTACATACTTCCACACAGACACAACTTCATTCCCGGCGACTGACTTCAGTTGATTCACCATGATGCTACTTTGTCGGGCAAACACCTCCACAAAGTTGTTTAAGTTGTTTAGACTGAAGGTAGGAGCTGAGACCTTGCGACGTGGTCGCCAGATGGACACTATTTAATCAAAAATAATATTAGCGGCGTTTTTTTAAACATTGTAAGCCCAAAAGAAGAATAAAATTGTAATAAAGTTGGATAAAAAATGCACAAAGGTATCTCATCAAATAAAATTACAATAGTTTCAATCGATACATCAATTGGAACTGCTGTAATGGATTTAACAAGAGCCACCATATTTTACAGAGTTTTTATTCCCTCTTTAAGTTTAAAAGTACCATAAACTTTTGCTGATATTTAGGCAATATATTGACTTGATATCTTGATAAAAAATTAATCATAAATCAGGGAATCTTACACGTACATACATGAGGTGGAAAATAATCTCCTTAAACTTAATCAATTCTGTTTTCATTAGGAGATTTATAACTTACCGGGTGCAAATATAAGTCCATTTCCAATAAATTTTTTTGAAAAACGCACAATGTTATCCTTCTCTAAGAACGTTTTCATAACCATTTCTACATCAATAGCATCTACAATAACTGAAAAAAAAAATTACATTAGAAATTCAGTGGTTTCTAAAAGCAAATATTTGTCGAGGAAGCAAAAATATTATCACAATGATAAATCTAATTATGTTTAATAGGTTTAAGACATACCTACGTAACATTTTGTTCCTAACCACAACGTTGTCGTACCGCCATTCTTAATAGCTTCGCGTCCAAACCTTTGTAATGTTTTCATACGTCCTACAACGAACAAAATTAATTAGCCTTTTTGGTTGGTTGGTTTTTATATACCTACAAACAGATGTAAAATTGCATAGATATTTAAAAATGTATGTATAATTATGTGTTCTCTACAGTTTCTATGTCAATGGCTTTTTTATAGTTTAAAAACGTAACAAACGTCCGTAATAACGTCCTTTGTAAGCATAGAAGACTCGGTGATTTTTAGTGTGTGTATTTGTCCGTTATGGTTGCATGAAAGAAAAAGAAAAAAAAACAAAGTGGATTATCATATTATTATTATTATGAACTAAACTAAAAATCTCCACAGGGCCTGTAAATGTCCACACAAACTTCTTGTGCTTCTGGACATAAAATGTTTGGAATAGAACTCAACCACCACACTGTATCAAAATGCATCAAAGCAGATGTTAAATGGGGAACTGTTACCATTTACCATAACGTAAAATTTAAATTTTAAGAAGCTTAATATATTGTCATGAAACTTACATTGAACCATGCCGAAACAATAAATTGTTGCCTGTAAATATAATCTAATAAGGTAACAGTCAGAAAAAACATTATCCACTTACTAGTACCACCCCCTGCAAACAAATGAGCGTGCCCAATCAATGGGTAACTTTTAATATCGCATTTTATTTCTTTTGAGAGTTCTATGAATGGCTGTATTTTCCATCGCTCCACTAAAAGGAACACGGCCAAAGCTATTAATACAAGCCAAAGCATGGTTATCGGACGAGTACCTTCTACCAATTATCAAACACTCCGACTAATTTTATTTTAACTTAAGTTTTATATAAAGGGGCCAAAGTTAATTTGGCCAGTAATTTATATGCGTGAAGGGTAGCGGACCATATGCGCGTTGATATTAAATGTCGAATTAAAGTGTAAATATACACGTCGTCTCACATTTATTACATAATTATTTTTTAGCCGCGGCTCCACCCGAGTAATGTTGGGAAATCAGAAGTTCAGAATTCGAAACATGAGAATTCCCAAAGTACATAGTATAGAGATAGAGAGGATAGAGAAGAAGATAGTGTGAAAATCGAAGGCTTTTACAATTTAGTTCTAAATAAGAGAGATGTTAAGGAGAATTATGAAAAAGAACATTTCAAACATTTGTCAAAAATCTACTTTTTTTGTCGCAAATCTTGATGTACATTATGATTTATAGTACTTGAAATCTCCTGTTAAGCAAATGGTATGCCTGTATCAGGAGACTCCGCCCTTCGGCTTTGCTATTATTAACTCAGGACTAAATAAGTTATTCAAGAACTAATATTAACAACAATTCACTAAGTAACAAATTATAAACTAAAAAAATAAAAAAAAATAACAAGAGAAAACAAAGTAAAAAAATGAGAAAAAATAATCGTTTTTATATACTTATATATGTGTGTGTGTGTGTGTGTGTGTATGTGTATGTCCGTGTGTATGTGGGTGTGTGGATGGGTGGGTGTTTATGTGTGAGTGTCTGTGTGTCTGATGTATGAAGTTATTGGATATATTGCAACAGTGCTTCCGTGTCCTCATATGTTAGGCATTTTATCCACTCAGTTACTTTAGTTTTACATTCATAAATCATAATATTGATTTGAATATGTAGAAATTGCTTAATTTATTTTATTAAATAGATGTGCTAAACGTTTATCATATTGTACAGAAGCAAACGCGGTTCGGACTGCAAAGAAGAGTGTATTGAGGTAAATAACAATTTTAAATAAATATAAAAGCATCGAAACATGTCACCACCATCACCTACATCGTGTTCAAGTTCATCTATGTTATATCCTCACAAGACGGCATCTATCCTGATCATTCATTTAAACAAAAGCCCTTTTATTTATTGTGTTTCGGACACGACGGGGGCCCTTTTTCGAGAAGTGAAGTGTCCTACCGTGACTGTGTGGGGCGTCACATTCTGGAAGAGTGTGACGCCTGACACCGTCGCTAATCTAACCTAACTTTTAGGCTTACAAAGTTATCATATCTATTTTTCATCATTTAACGTGTCTCAAAATTTACCAAGTGGATGGTGTTCAAAGTTCGAAATGAACGGTGATCACCAACCATTTCGGACTTTTACCATTAGGAGTTGTTAATCTTAGGTTTTACTGGCTTATCTTGAGATTTACCGTAGTTGGGGTTGTATAGTAACATATACATATGTACGTTTATAGATTATAAAATGGTAATAATTCTTTAAAATCAATTTAAATTGAACATTATTTTGACCATATTACACACGGACATTATTTAAAAAATTTAATGTAGATACGTAATTATATTATAAGTGTTATCACGTTTGTTCAAGAAAAAAGCAAGTGCTGAAGTTCATTCACTAGAATGAACTTCAGAACTGTAACTATGTAAACATGCAATATTCAATAGAGAACATCGCAATTTATTAGGCGGTTGAAGATTGCCACAACTGTTTAATTATACAATTAATTTATTTTGCATATCGTCGATCGGCATTCATTACCGCGAATGTGAAATTAGGTCACTTTTCAGAAGAAACAAAAAACCGATCTACTTCTAATGTACAGTCACGTGCATTGATATGTAAACGTTGATACATTTGCAAATATATGTTAATATTTGATATTTCAAAAATAAGTATCTCATATTGTATTCAAAATTAAATAATCTTCAAACTGGGTCGAAATTAGTTAGACTTTTCTTCACAGTAAAGTTAACAAAACACTATTAGTGAATACTACACACTCCCAAAGTTATATTTATATATATATATGTTACAATTTCATTAACATTTTACAAAGCAATTTCAGAACAATGTATACACATTATTTTTGACAGAATTCATGGACAAAGTTTTAAATAAATGCAACTACAACCATACATAGGTAGGTACTATATAACCATCAGAGTGCGTCACAATAATGTGCACACTTTTTGGCAAAAATATATGCCTACACAATAGTTTTCAGACATTTGCATACACTTTCATGAGCAAAATTTTGAAACGATTATGAATTACAGTAATGAATCAACAATGTAATTTTCCGAAATGTAAACAATACAATTTCCTTGTAATGTTAACAATTGACTGTGACGTTTTATCATTCATATGTATACACTTATAAAAATGTAGCAGTTTTCATTATTCTCACAAATGTATACCTACACAATGTAGTTTGCAATATAATGTAAACATTGATTTTTTTTGTTTTAAATAATGTTATGAATGAGCCAGGGCGCGGCGGCGGGCGGTAGCGTGGACTGTTTTTATTAGGTTATGCTTTTCCTATCTACCCTCGAACTATGTGTTGGGAATTACGTTTCAGACCTCTAATCTGGGGTTACTCCACAGATATAGACAAAGTTTTCGTTGCTCAGAAACGCTGTATAACGTCCATATATGACATTGCACCCGACGTATCTTGCCGTCCTTATTTTAAATTATTACAAATACTCCCACTGTCTTGTTTATATAACCCAGAATAACAAATTTAAAAAAAAACAGTTGCTCAATGTGCATTAAAATTGATAATAAAATTCCTAACCGATTTAAGGAATTGCCATTGAATAAATTTGTACCAAACCTAAGCTATTGTCTACTGCAATGGAAATATGTTTCTATTCTGTAGAAGAGTTTTTTACATATCGTGAGCAATGAGTAGGCCTGCCATCACTTAAATTTGAAAAAATTGCTCATTGCAAAAAGTGTCCGGTATGAAATGTAGTTTTTATAAAGTATCAATTTAATTCAAATTTAATTTAAATTATATCATAAATAATGAAATGTAGTGTAGTAATGTAATGCATATGTAATAATTAATTAGTAATTTTATAAAATAGCAATTAAGGAAAAAAATGCATGCTGTTACTTGAATGGCTAAATGAGCTTGTACATTTATTTAACTTACAACCTGCCACCACGCTGTATCCTCATTTAAAGCAATTAAAGTGTTTGTATTTGTATTTGCAAAGCCTCTTCATGCTCAAGAATATTGTATATAGGAGCCCAGTTAAGAGTCGTCATCGTCATATACAGTATCATATAGAGTTAATATAATTGAACACCTTATTACATTACTAGTTTCTACCTGCGGCGCCAACCGCCTAGATTATTCTGTATCTACAGATCTACTAACCTGATTTCGGTCATTCTTCCAGCTGTGGGCATTTCAAATAAAATATTACATTTATAGTCACGGTATGCGAGTGGAATAACCAGAGTTCGATACCTGGGTGCGTTACCTCTGATAGTTTATGTTAATATTATTAAACAGGTGGTAACATCTTTGTGAAGTCTGACAACCCTCTATTAGGACTTGGTATGATTGCCAGTTCTAAATAAAACAAGGAGATTGGAACATTTAAAGGAGATTGAATAAAGGGATTTTGACGTTTTGCTAATTGCTTTTGCACTAAAAAGAGACAAACATATTCATAAATTAGGATTTGATAGAGAGAATGAGATAGAATACAAGTATAGTGTTTCCTATAATCTTCGTATGCTAGCACGTGTCTTTGCACCTGTATACTACGAAGCCTTCTTGTGCCATTCATGTGTACCATTTTTGTGTATTCGCGTATTAAAATTCGTTGGTTAAATAATTGAGAAGTTTCAGTTCTGCCGTGTGTGAATTGCACACACACACTTTTTTTTTTAATGTGATACAACAATAAATTAACGACTTTCGAATTTTTTCCTTTACTTGTGCTGTGAGTATTTGCTTCTTACTAAATTTCATGATTCTAGGACAATGGGAAGTACCTTACCATGTTTTGATTTAGGTACCTGCGTAATGTTCAAGTTTGTGAAATCTAAGTCTTAAGTGGCCGTATCTTTTGATTGTGTTAACTTAGAAGCTTGATTTTTTTACAGCTTTAAGGGACTGAAGATATAAGTATTTGATGTTAATTTCAACTTGATGTGTCCACTGGTTCCTGAGAAAAAGGTTCTTGACTGACAGACAGACGGACAACAAAGTTATCCCATAAAGGGTTTCTTGTTTTTTCCTATTGAAGAACGGAATCCCAAAAAATTACAATATCATAAATAATGAATTTTCAAATTAATAATATATAAATAATTAATTTAGTGACAAACATATTTTTCCGCAAATATTTAACTTTATAAAATATCATTTGAAGATTGACTTGAATACTAAAATATAATTTATAAATTTTTGAGTGTGTTGCGTTCTAAAGTTCACTAATTATGAAAATAAAAACCTGATAATACTTACAATTACCGGACATCTAGAAAATGAGAATTTTCTTCCGCGGACTGTCCGGCTGTGGAATGAGCTCCCTGACGAGGTTTGCCCGACAGTATGGGCTTCTCTAAGAAACGAGTGTATAGGTTTTTAAGGGTCGGCAACGTCCATAGGCGGCAACCGCTTACTATCTGGCGGTCCGTATTCTAGTTTGCACCGACGCGACGTGACAAAAAAAAATAATTGTAGTAAAATAAACTCAAGATTTTGTTAAAACCTTACAGTTGAAAGTATGAATATCAGTAAGTAGGAACTCTGAGCACATTTAGTATTTAACTAGTAACCCGCCCCGGCTTCGTACAGGTAGCAGAGACATCTTCAACAATCATCATCATAATTATTACAACCAATTTACATAAAACCATAACAAATTGTACACTTAAACCTTCCTCATGAATCGCTCTATCTATTGGTGAAAACCGCATGGACATACGTTTAGTAGTTTTTGAGTTTATCGCGAACAGACAGACAGACGCGGCGGGGGACTGCTTTATAATATGTAGTGATTGTACTGTTAATAGACCTGATTATCCTAATTTCCTAACTAATATTATAATTGCGAAAATGAGTTTGTTTATTACGTTTCCACGCTATAACTTAACCGATTGTTATGAAATTTTTCATAGGGTATGGCGGAAGAAAAGTGCGCACTTTTTAAATTAGACTAAATAAACTGCTTCACAGTCACACTGTCAGTGAGTAGGTACTCGTCTTGTATTTTATCTGACGTATAGATTTATTGATATTTTGATTATTATTATTGACATTGTTAATTTTATAGAACATTGGTATTATTTTATACACTGTTGATATTGTAGTTGTGATAGGCTGTTTATTTTATGTTAATTAGAAATATTTGAATTGTACATGTGAGAACTGTGTAGTCACTTAAGTATTCATATATATGTTGCCTAGCAACTCTGTGATTTCCTTTTTTAATTTAGAACAATATTATGTTACATTGTCCTAATATTAAATTGCGCTTATAAGCAATGTTACAAGTACCCTGTAAAAAAAAACATGTTGAAAAAGAGAGTCCTTGGAGTTTGGTGCACTGGCTCTGCCATGAAAGAAAATACACAAAAAACCTTTCAGGTTTTTTGAAGTGAAAACTTATTTAGCGGCATTGGGCACTTTTTGAGATGGGTAAAAAATGTTAAACTCGCGTTAGAATTCAAGGTCACGTGGACCCAGATCGAAAATGTATGTAAAATGTGTCCGAGTGTAATATATTTAAAAACTGATCGAAAATGTATGGAAATTGTGTCCGAGTGTAATATAATATATTTAAAAAAATATATATTTTTATGACGAGATCGAAGGAGGGAGAGTGGGGAGAGTCGGGAGAGTGGGATAGTGTAAGTAGGAGAGGGGGAGGGATAGTGGGATAGTGGGAGAGGGGGAGGGAGAGTGGGGAGAGTCGGGAGAGTGGGATAGTGTAAGTAGGAGAGGGGGAGGGATAGTGGGATAGTGGGAGAGGGGGAGGGAGAGTGGGGAGAGTGAGTGAGTGTCAGTCAGTCAGACAGTCAGACAGTCACTCAGTCAGTCCGTCAGTCAGTCAAAGAGAGAAAGAGAGACGCTAATTATACATATACATATAGATCCACTAGAGGGAGATAATCTAACCATTGAGTTGTGTCTCTTTATTAATTTATGTCACCAACCTGTTACGTTTTAAATACGTCGTATTGTTTAAGTTTGCACTTCTGTCGGCAATCCCATGACTGCCTCTTTTTTTTATTGTTAAAGTTAGGTACTATTTAAATATAAAAGTAAAGTACGGTTTACACCGAACGGAACGCGTCGAGTCGCGCGTCGATAGCCTAGCGCAAGTGGGCGGAGCCAACCGCCCGCGGCGGCAAGAAGTTTCATGCAAAAATGAATTTTAAGTAAAGTTCAATTTCCATCACCGTACTATATAAAAAACGCGCTCTGGCGCGGCCCGTTCGGTGTGAATCATACGTTAGGTGTCTAGGTTGTTGTCCACATCTGTCTACCACTATGTCAATAAAATCAGTGTTCTCCTCTACCATTTTCCTATGAACATCGACCATGCCTTTTAGCCTCGCGTCTCCCATCGTCCTAACACGTCATGTCCTAAACACGTATAAAATTATTAGTTTTATACAGTTCTCATAAGGCAGTTCAGAGTGATAAGGAGAAGAGAGTTTAATGAAACGGGATGTTGGCAGTTCATATGTTTATTTTATTCATTCATTTTTAAATTGTACCCTTGTGATATGATACACGACAGCCTGTCACTTTACTGGCGCAGAGGTACTTCAGATGATATCTCTTAAAAACTTATAGGTACCATAGAGAAAATCGCAAGTTTGAAAAAGCAAGTGTGTTTCTTACTTACCTACTTTGAAACTTTGTAAGTATTCCACGTGTTAATTGTTTTACTTTCTATTAAAGTGTTTTTAACATTTCCTGTAGTAGCATGGATTCAAGTTATAAATAGAATGGCCGAATTAATTAATATTCCTCAGTACCTATATATAAATGGTTTTAGCACATATTACTAAGTAGTTACTATGTAACAGATAAATCACTCCCTACAAAAATATCGGTACCTACCGTTTTAATCGACTTCTCTTTAAAATGTGTGTAGGGTTACCTCTTCAATATATAAAAAAAACATGGTATGCAAAGTGAAGTACCTACTTAACTCTTATTTTTCATTTACATTATTTTATACAAAAATCCTTTGTTTTAATTTTGTGTAAAGATTAATAAACTTCTTCCCTTTTCTAAAATCTCGATTATTAAACTGTCTGGTGGTAAATGTTCTAAATCTTACAAAAAGTTTTAATAAATGATTTAAGGGAAACAAGGACAAATAGGGCTAAAAGGATTTTTCTTTAATTTCGTAAATAGCGCTGCCAGGCTTTTTTGGAGTTTACTCCTTAAGAATCGATTTTCATATAAGGCGCCCGGTATGAAAAAAATATGAAGAGTAAAATTTAGTGATCGTAGGGCAGCGTAACGCTTTAACGCTTTGTTGTGCTTTATTGGAGTTTACTCCTTAAAGAAAGACGCATGTGATATGTGTATAGAGGGAGAGAGAGGGGGGGGGAGAGAGGGAGAGGGAGAGGGAGAGGGAGAGGGAGAGGGAGAGGGAGAGGGAGAGGGAGAGGGAGAGTGAGAGGGAGAGAGAAAGAGAGAGAGAGAGAGAAAGAGAGAGAGAGAGCCTCCAGGAAATTGTAAACTCACACACCTTTTTTTATTTCTCTTACTTTGTCTACATTCTTATACTGCACATAAACAACCATGTCAATTCTCACTGTGAATTCTTTTAAAGAATATATCAATACGATTTCAAATTAAGTTTTTGTACTTTAAAAATTAAAGTGTGTGCCCGGGATACAGCTGTCGGCAACCCACTGCGCGAGACTGCGTATAAGGCCCGCCGGCGGACCAGCGGCTGGTAGGTATTTAGCGCGCGCAAGTAGATCGAGTGACATAGGCCTGCACCTAGGTACAGTCCAACCGAGATCACGTCAAGGCGGTCACACGAAGTCTGGAACAGCAGATGCACGGAGAAGATTGTTTTTGCCTCTCAGCCCTACATTCTGTTGTTGGTCAGGGATACTTGCGAGGGTCATACTGGATATCAGGACTTTGAAATACTAAACGACAATTTATTAACAAAAATATATATTTTAATAATAATAAAACTCTTAGTTGTACATCACAAGAAAAACACTACAACAGACTAACCAGGTAATACGAGTAACCGACTAGCACCTAATATTATAAACCGATATGGACACAGAAAGATATAACAAACATAATTTATTAATAATGTACCTGTGACCTATAAAATAGTGTACATTTGCTTAAAATACACCAATAAAGAAACGTAAATCTGCATTCCATAATGTATATACAGATAAATACACATTTAAGTGTTATATGACAGACATTTCTTTTTTTAATTCCTATTTTTTTATTCAGAAACCTTATTTTAAAATTAAGTATTTCATAAGACTGAGGACTAACAGGAATGAAACTATAGTATAAATACCTTAGAGCATATAGCTCTTTGATAAATACCAATGATGTTGATTAAATGTCAAGATTTGTGCGGTGCAGGGCTGCCAACGTTAGAACTTTTTTTCTCGTACTTATTAAACAACTAAAACTCGCGTACTTTGGCTTTAAAACCTCGTACATTTATCAAGCATTTAAAATGTTATAAAACTAAACATAAGACATAATAAATGAGTGTAAATTTAGCAGACCTTTGTTAACTTAAAAATTGTTGAATTAAACAAATAAAATGTTGATATTTTTAAAACAAAAAATGACAAATTTATAAATAAAAATAATTTGTAGGTGCATTCTGTACCTATGTTTTTTTAATTTTTTAATGAGTTCTTAATTTTTTAACATGACTGCTAAATTCGCGCTCATCATATTTACATAGTGGGGCATCCCCGAAATACAAACGTGAGTAAAACCGTCTACTTTTTAATAAACTTGAATACCACCTCACGAAAGATTTTATTGTAACAATAGAAAAAAAAAACATAACGCAGCATTGCTAAGGAACAATACGTTTTCGGGATGAAAGCTACCCTAAAACCCTATAACCTTTTTTTGTCCCCTAACAATCTGTTTTCAAATTTCATGACGATCGTAGTTTAAAGTGTGAAAGCATAACGAATACACAAACTCACTTTTGCATTTATATAATGACTTCGTTCGCGTGGAAATTTTGGTGAAATCTATATTACGGGTAGGTGTGGGCGTTATTTCGCGTCACTAGTTACAGTCGCTAGCTACGTAACATGTAACCGCCTAACTAGTCTCAAGCCAAATATGTCTCAAGGAATTTTTGTGACCACGTTACTTTCGCTACAACGCACACGATCCCAGTAACGGAGTTTCAAGTTAACTACGTTACAATGAGAACTCGTTGCGCGATACGCATGCTATTTATTTTACACTCATATATAATTAGTATATGCATCAGCTTTACACACTCATATGCCCCGCCGGACAGATGCACGAGCCGAGAGAAAAACAGCAAGTTTTACTACAATACATATAATTTTGATGCATATGTCTATGAGAAGTTTAGACTCCTTTTATGTTGACTTTATTTAAAAATAGATGTCAGCGCTTCTATTGGATAAATCGAGTTAAATATAAACATTTGTTTTGTTTCATTGACGAATGATATTAATAATTAAGATCTTTCTTTTTTGAGAGATTAGTATAGGCTAGTTTTATTTATATTTTTTGACTTTATTTATTGAAAATCTCAGCAGTACTGTGAACCAATAAATGTTTTCACATAAATACTTTGATAGTTAATAAAGATTCCAAAAAAAAAAAAAAAACTGAAAATGCATAAAGCAAAATGTATAGATATTTTCCATCATTTTAAATATAATCGATTGAACTTTTAAATACGCTGGTATTAACATTTTTATAATAATCAAAGTTAAACAAACAAATAAATAGACCATTCATTGAATGCAGTCAGTCCTAAGCCTGAATAAATTATGAAGGTAAGTTCATTTGGTTCAGATGTTTACGGATGTAACTATAACCACAAAACCGTAGCTTCGACTTGAGACGTTACGAGTTACGAGATGACTACGCTCCCTGGCTGCGTAGCGTAGCCGTACTAAGTAAGTAGCCGGACATTGAGACGAGACTAGTTACGAAAATCACGCGTACTCCTAACTAGTGACGCCTTTAAAGTAACTAGTGACGTTACGTTTCGCGAAATTCACGTAACGACCCACACCTACTCAAGGGGACGTAAATAAAGATGGTTAGAATTCATATGCACCTACTAACACAAATATTATAAATTTATATTATGTATACAAGTATGAACTTCCATTAATTCATACCGCCACAGTAGTTAAACATTAAAATAAAATTAAGTTAAAAATTAAAAAATATTGAAATTTTGAAGGCATCTTGACAAAACTTTATTAATTTAAAAGGTAGGTATATTTATTTGGTACCATGTAATGTCTTTAATGTTGATTAAATACGTTTAACATGGTGCGTTAAACTTTCAAAATGTATTTCTACATTAGGCAGAGACTAAGTGCGGTTGAATGGTAGTGTCTCAGCTCTTTCGATCACAAACAAAAAACAAAAATGTAGGACAGTCATTGATACATTTGCCGTTCCTACCAGTACCTAAAAATTTAAATGATGTGCATCGTTCATCAATATTACGGTATTACCAGTAACCCTATATATACCTAGGTATATGTCTATACAAATATTAAAAAGCTAAAGCGTTTTTTGTACATTAATCGCACAGATAGGAAGGCCGTCACTATAGAAAAACTGACTTTATTTAGAAATTACAACATTTTGTAAAGACACCTGTTGTCGTAACTCTAACAGCTTTCGGTAGATGGCTTAGTGTCGAACCGTTTTTATCGACATGTTAGATGGTTATGACAGACCGTTATTTTTTTATTTGTAACTGTGAAGGTAACGAAATATGTTTTATCTGGAAAAAAAAAAGATTTTTCAAGATGGACGAATAGACGTCCATTTTTTTACGTTTTTGTTATTTAACTTGTATAATTATAAAACACTTGACATTGGCGGAATTCCTGCGCTGATTCTTGCGTGGGATAGAGTCCATAATAAAATAATATATATAATATGTTTTATCTGATGTATTTCATAGTGTCAGATAATGACACTTTATAGGCCAATTGGATTGACAACATTTCGTAAGTACGAATCAAGTTTAATACGTATAACATCATATTTTATTTTGTGTCGTGTGTACAGCTATATATGTAATTCATTAAAAATTTTAATATTTGATAAAACATATGGAATTTTTTCAAGGAGTGTCATTCTTCGTATTATAGAATTAGAAATATTTGATTATGCAGTCAAGCTTCAGGCCATAGGAATGTCTGCAAGAAAGAAAAACCACATCAAGTCATTGATTGACCAAATGTTAATCCTAGTTATAACGTCCCTTCTTATTTTGATACTATCCTTTAGGGCTGTTATACTTTCTTTTTGGAGCTGTATAAAGTGAAAAAGGTTTTTTCCACCAAAATACGATCCTCATTTTAAGTGTGTTTGAGTCATTTAATTGTAGCTAATGGTGCCGATTCTATTGTAACACTGACTAAACTAAAACCTGACTTAATTTCTTCGTATTAAATCAACCTTGTCTTCTTCGTAACAAGGTCTATTTGTTACTGGCATCTATTTCTCAGCGCCACTAAATTTCACTAAAACCTGACAACATATACTCAACTTTATTTCCACGCAGCGGCAGTTCCCATTTATTCAAATGCAGTATAATTGCCGTATAAAAACTTGTTCAAAACGAACTAAGATGATGTTATTTTAATCGACACCTACGTAGACGCATACTAAAAACACAGCAAAAGAGATGGCATTCAACGGATAGCGGCTCTCGCTACGTGGTATTAAAGTTTATTTAAGCTTGTCAAACTTTAGTCAACAAATAAATTGCTTATTTCGATAGCGACATATGTTACCTGCTTGTTTAAATTTGAAATAAGACCTTGTTTCGAAGTGTACAAGGTTTACATCTTGTATGAAGAAAATTTAGTCAATTATAGTTAAGAGAATAATTTAACAGAATTAGCACAATATCTAAATTTTTTGTCATTATTTTACCATCAAAGTAATTTAACATTAAAGTCTGAGAGCATTTTGAATTATGATTGTGATATTCATAATTTCATACACATATGATTTAGATGTGTGTGATTTGATTGTAGTGCTTCTATATTTTTAGGGTTGTGCTAACCTACAAAATGCGATCCTCAATTTTATTTAAGTGTTAATATTTAAAGTATTATTGTGACGAGCATGATAATTAGTTCTGTGTCTGGGTGTATTTATCTATAATATGTATTTATTTATAAGTATATAAATATGTTTATCAGCAGTCTGGTAACCATAGTACAGACTCTGCCTAGTTTTGGATCAGACGGCCGTGAGAGGTGTCAAGTTATTATTATAATATTTAAGTTGTTTAATTTTTTAGCTGATACCTAGAACTTTTATATTATCATTTTATTATGTGTTGTAAAGTAATCTAGTAAAGCCTGAAAACCTCAATAAAAATGTGGTTTAGTTAGCTTTTGCAGTTGCTAAGAAGTTAATGTTTACATTTTATAAAAAACTTTGCAAACTTTCTAAATAAATACTGATTTTGCGTAATTTAAAATTTCCTACTATTTTTGCATCAATAGGTTGTGATGAAGAAGAAAGTGTTGATCTTCTTGAGCAATAACGTCACTCACGCACACACGAAAATACATTTTCATAATAAAATATATTATATTCCAGTCTCGCTTAGTATACTATTACATATTTATTTTTTTGTATTTTCTACCTCATAACTAGTCATGAATGTTTGCTAAAACTTTAAACGTTTCTACTGAAAAAGCTGATTTTTTGTATAGTGTCGGTCTTCTTATCAATGTGCGAAATTTGTTTCTTTAAACGAGGTAATCGTAGGTTTTAACAGTCCCATTTAAAAAAAAAATGTGAGCCGTCACGGGACGCCTGGCAGATGTGAAACATCGACATTATTTTGTAAAAGTCGAATCAAAAGGGAGAATCGCAGTCGATTGCGCATGGCGACGCGTCGCCACACCGTACACACTACTGCATATAGACTGTATATATATACCATCATATAGCGTGGCGACGCGTCGCCACGGCATGCGTGGCGACGCGTCGCCACGGCATGCGTGGCTACGCCAGAAATCAGTTTTACGTGCGGCTATAGATGTTTCACATCAAAAATACTGTTGAGTTAGATAGTACGGCCATAGAAGCGGAGTAGTAACAATACAAGTTTAACGCGACTGAAACAGTGCGTTTATTACCTAATTCTTTTAAATAAAATTAATAATTTTAAATAAAATTATAAATAATAAAAAAGAAAACATGGTTCTTATAGGATTTATGTTATTAAATTTATACTAAAGTTGTTTATGATCACAAAACATAAATCTAAAATGAGTAATTTTTGTTTTTTGAATTGAATTCAAACATAATAATTCATTATAAATGATAAATTGAATTTTTTTTTTTTTAATATATCTTGTATTCTCGTATTTTAAAAAGACAACTCCCGCATTAGGAATTACTCCTGTGTCGCGGGGGATTTAAAACAATCAAACAACGGACACAAAGAACACCCAGACTCGGGTGGGAATCGAACCCACGACCTATGGCAGTCAGGGTCATTAACCACTAGGCCAACAGGCCAGTCAACAGGTCATATCATATCATAGCATATCGAACTCGAACCAACTAACCAGACGGTGTGCCGTCACACCTCCGGTGTCCTTACCAGGGCCTCAGGTGTACCCTCGAATGGAAATCCTCGTGAACCCCGGCCCCACTATGTTCTGCAGGGGACTTTACCTCTGTCCCTGCTTCTGCGTCGGGCGCCGGATGACCCTGTCCGTCGCTCCGACGAGAGGCTACCCATATAGGTATGGGTAGCCTCTCGTCGGAGCGACGGACACCCACTAGAGGCTACCCACACCTAACGAGAGACTACCTACACCTAACGAGAGACTACCTACACCTAACGAGAGGCTGCCTACACCTAACTAGAGTCTACCCACACCTAAACTTATTTGTACTTAACCATACTATTATATTCTGGTAACTTTGCTCCTTTATTAATTTTTTAAATTAATAAAGGAGCATTACCTAAGTTGTTAAGTGGTTAGGCTCATGATACCCGTGCATTTATATGTGTGCACCTATATTTATTTATTTGTGTATGTATATATATATATATATATATATTTGCCTATATTGTTATGGGTATGTATGTGAAAATATATATTATTATTATGACTTAAATATTTTTTCAATCAATTATACACTGCAACTCCTCTTGGCATAAATAAACTCTCGTTCCATCCAATGGTTGCCCGGAAGAGATCGTAGAGCGCGATAAGGCTGCCAATTGTACAAGGTCTCTACTTTTAGTTTGTAAGAATATCTATATACAGTGTTGTATCATTTTCTATGTTTTGTGCAATAAAGAGTTTATCTATCTATATTACAAAATGAAATCTAAAAAACTTAACAAAAAAAAACCGACGAAAAATAACTAAAAAAATAAATAAACATTTAAAGTCTTGAGTATTGAGCTCATTTACATAAACTATCAAATTTTACACAAGTAAACTAATTTTGAGTTGGCACCAAACGTTTAATGTTATTCCTTTGTATTTGATTTTAATAATTTGTGAAGTAGTCGTAACTATAACATTATTTTCATTTATTTAAGGTCATTATCCTATTAATTTATTGCAGACTGTAATGAATTTTTAATGAATTTTACTCAGCACGAATATGTAAATTTATAATGACGATACTTATTTATTTTAAATACTTAAGCTATTTATTTACAACTACAAATACTATTCATTTACCATTCAAAATTTATTTTAGTTCTGTGTGTACGAAAGTGCCCAACACACAACACAATGGAAACACATGCGTCTACATCCGTATGCTTCCAACGTTAGAAAAATCGCTTACAACGCAATACTGTTAAGCTTGATAACAACACGGTAGGTCGTTTTACCACCTCATAATGGGCCCGTCGGATTTTCAACTTGTCGGGCATCCCCGATACATAATTCTTTAAAAAACGAGATGTTTAATGTAACATGTAAATTATTTTAGTTGAGTCGATCCGCATAAAAAAAAATATTCATACCATTTATTTAATTTTTGTGAAAATCCACGCTTGATCAAAGATTTGACTAAAATATACCTCTTTTACGAGCATTTTCCAGACTACCGTCCGCAACGTTCTCGTGCCTGGATACGACAGGATAAAGGCCACGTCCAACTGTCATGCTATCATTAATTTTACCATGATATGTGTCAATTATTTGTCATTAGAATGGAATTCCACCGCTTCCTTGTAGAGGTGATGAGAGAGATGAGTTACGCCATAAAAAGGCTGATTACAATTCCAAGCTTTTAAATAGTAGATTTCAAAGTGCAAGGCAAATCAGCATCACGGTATAGTTTGTTCCAGAAATCCACACGATCTTTATCAGCATGACGCTCCACAGATAGTTGCTCGTTAAGCACCACATACTCTCCACCCGATGCCGTATACCGCGGCCATTTTAAATCCTCAGCGCTCGGGTTACTGGAATAAAGAAATAACAGTTCATTAGATAAAAAATGTTTCTAAGCAATGCTGTTTGTTACAAAAATAGATATTTTTGCACATTGCAATGCATATGCCAACTTACGTATTAGATTACCGACAATATTTATGCAAAAAAAAAGAAATGGAGTTGTTAAATCGGAAGGAAATTGAGAAAAGACTAATCGACTTTTTAATGTGAAGACAGAAGAGAAGTGGGGTTCGGATCCGAAAACGTGGAAACCGAGAGAAAGAAAAGGGGGTTATGATGGTGTCAAACAGACTTAAATTACACAATATCTCTGATATGATATTTGTTGGTGAGGTAAGATCAGGCCAGGCCACGGATAAATCATTTACGTTAAAGCAAGCTCTTCTCCCACGTAACAAAGGAATAAATCAGGTGGGTGCTGGGTTGCCCTTCCTAACAGGCCACGTAGAACAGGTTTTTAAGCAAATGAAAGACACTTAAGACACCATAATTATAGAAAATTTCTTATTGCTATAATTATTGTCTTAAGTGTTAAGATTAAAAAATTGGGAGTATATTTAAAGTTGCGTCCTTTAAATCTACTCCGAATTTTTTAATCTTAAATTGATAAGGTGCCTAGTTGATAGCAATAGGCTTGCCCTCTATTACGAAACGGTTTGAAATGTATAGGAATGTGTGTGTTCAATTTCTAAAGACTTGGAAAAGAAAGCGACTACATTGTAGACAGTCAAGACAAAAATAGTAGAATTAAACTTACCCAGTTTTCGCAAAATTAGCCCAAAACTTAGTCAACTGATACACGATCTTCTGCAATTTTTCTTGTTCGTGGTAATAATCTTTGTTAATCATATTGTAGAAAAGGTAGAACAGATCGTCTGCATGGCTGGCCCCATTCAGATCAAGACCTACTAAAGCCTTCATAATGTTTAAATCAGTTTCGTAGTCGAACCTGTACAAGTAAACAGGCGCATATTTATGATAAAAGTAAATAAACCTGTGTACTTCATAAGAGAAATGTAAATCGGTTTGCAGTTTTGCAATGGCATCGATTGTGTCATGTCCAAAGTCTTTTTTACCAACGTAAAAAGTTTTTATCCGATCTCCAAATTCTTTGAGTTTTTCTTCTGACACTTTGAGCTTTATCTGTCTAGGTACAAGAAAAGATGGATTTTCGTTAAATACTTTCTTTTTCTTTAGCTGATCTGGTACTATCAGTATACCTTCTGCTGAATTATAACCAATTAACAATGGCACTTTACTAACTTTTCCTTCAAGTAACATATCTATAGGTTTCTCAGTCAGGAAAGGTTCAACGCCATCAAAGTTCTTTTCTACTACAGGGGTGAAAAATATTGATAGTCCTCGAAAACATTCGTCCGGGGTTCTTGTTTTCCGGGTTCCTCTAGCCAAATCGATTGCAGGAATATTTTGTAAAAACTCTAACAGTTCATCTACGTTGTCCGTCTCTTTACCTAAAACTTTACCCATTCTGAATGCTCTTTCTACGCTTTCGTGTCCCATGGCCCAATCGGCCAATACAACTCCACTCTGTGCTATAGCTTTATGAAACAGCCCTTTGGACATTTGCGATAGCATATGATATGTTACTGAGGCGCCTCCAGCGCTTTCCCCAAATATAGTAATATTCTCAGGATCACCTCCAAACTTGTCAATGTTTTCCTTAACCCAACGCAAAGCTAAAACTTGATCTTTAATACCAGCATTACCAGGAACTTCGGGTGTGTCCAGACAAAGAAAACCTAACACCTCGAGTCTAAAATTTATTGTGACTAGTATGACATCATGCAGGAAGAGAAATTCCGGCCCATACGTAACTGAGTCTCCAGATCCTGACATGAAAGCTCCTCCATGAATGTAGACTAATACAGGCGTCTTCGAACTAGGTTCTAGAGACTTAGTATATACGTTCAAGAATAAACAGTCCTCGTTTCCTTGTATAATTTCAGCTGCCATCATATCCCACTGGGGACAACTTGGTCCATGCTCTATTACTTCGAGTATTCCATCCCATGGTTTTACTGGTAAAGGTGCCTTAAACGTAATGTAAGAGTTAAAACAATTTTCTTAATTTATAAACGTGAGTATATCATTTAACTTTATTTCAGACCTTAAACCTTAATTTTCCGACAGGAGGTTGAGCATAGGGAATGCCTTTGAAGCTGTAGTAAGGTGTCCCATCTAAAAGTGTCTTAACGGATCCCTTTAATTTCCCTTGTTTTACCGCCACCATTGGGCTTACCTGAAATATATAATAAATGTATAACGATTACTGCGAAGACTGACTAATGTAAATATCGATAACTTACATTCTACTATAATTGTCAAATTCAAATTATTTGTATAATGTCTTCCTTTTTTCTTTGATATCTCTGTTTTCGTGACATGGAAAAAAATCAAAATTTTGCGTTGTACCAAGAACCGCAAGTGAAGGCTCGGACTATTTTTGGTTTCATCGTACTAGTCCAGTGCAATTAAGTAGGCGTTATAAATGAAAAATTACAGAAGCCAGCGATGGTGAATGAATTTTAATGATACCTTTTATGTTGAATTTTTAATGTCATGAAGAAAAAAGTACCAAACTACCCATTAAAACATTCCGCTAGTGTTTTTTTTTTACCATCTATACCTTATAACTTTGCCAGTAATACCTTTGATTTTGAATTTTGAGAATATATTTTTACCATAATATGAAGTACACAAAAGGACAAGAAACATCCTTGAAAAGTAGGAATTGCAGGTACAGGTAAAGGTAAAAGGGAGAATGGGGGGAGACACATATAGTACCTAGATATCGCGTAGTAGTGGTAGCTGTTTGTCCGCTTCGAAAACAGTTTAGTATCTTGTTTGTGTCCACGTAGAACAATATTTTGAATATTTTTAGCTGTATTTGTTGTCATTCTTGCTTTAATATGCCGTCGAAACCGATGTATAGTGTGTCTCTACAATGATAATGACAAAATCGTAACCATTTATTTATTTGCGAATATGGGTATATACATTAAGGTGTTACAGACTTATAATTATGAGCAGCCACGTTCTACCTAATTAATCTAACAAATGTTTTATTGTAATTTAAAAAAACATTTGTAATTTTTTATTTATTTCATCTTTTTTTTTTTGGCCCACTAACAAAAAAAGTCGGTAACAATGTATTGAAAGCCAAAGTGGCAATAGATTTATCACACGATTTGCGCAAAAATACCAAATAAACGCATCAGTCTCAATCATGTAAAAAGAATATCGCCTTTTATAGGTCTCAATGCGAAATTTCTAAATAGATCGTGGTGACAGTCAAGAATACTCGAAAAAATATATATAAACACTGTTGCTGAATTGGTAGAGGCTGAACAGATATCCATGCGGTCAAGGCAGCCGAGGGATGCCATGCTCTATTATTGGGTTGCATATCTACCTGACACGGTTAGGTATGTATCCTGTTTGTATACTAGATAACCCTGTTTAGTTGACGAATTGGAATTAGTGTAAGATTTTCTACGTATTCCACCCGCACGCTCGTGAGAGTGAAAACAATAGGTACGCATCTACGTATTTTTAAAATAATTAACTTTTTAAATTATTGTTTGTTACAGTTTTTTAGTTAAAAAATTAAACCTATGATATAAATATTATTCCTATCGAAAGTACAACATTTCATGCTTTTTGCACGTTTAAACTAAGATGTTTTTATAGACATGCGTTGCCCGCATTCTATATTGGCAACATAAAAGTAAGGTAATTGCCTGGCTTTCACTTAGTCGCGTTCTCCCCAGCATCGCGTGTATTTGTTAAAGCAGATAATGTTTTGATTTAATGCTGGCTGGCGTCATGTTAGAGGAAGATGGGGTAATAGGCAACCGGAAAAATATTCGCCAAAGATTAAGTGGAACGTCGTGCATTTATAAAAGTTATGAAAAAAAAAATTTACATAAAAAAATTAAAGTACGCAAAACCATGTTTAAATTCTTGATATTTTAGATTTCCATATTAACGTTACGTCACGTAATTCTAGGGCCCACTAGGGGACGTTATCTATAGGTAAACATACAGAAATAAAAGACAAGATACTACTAAAGTTGCTTTGGCAATAACATTAGTTTAAGCATGTGTGACGTAATGTTCTATAGTGATGTTTCGACGCGACGGTGTGAATATATGAAGGCCTTTGATGAAGGCGGTATAGGTATAACATAATTCTATGACTTTGTTTATGAGTAGGTACCTACTCTCTTGAGAAACAGATTAAGTTTGTTTAACAGATTGAAAAGTTAAAGCTAAGCTATCTGACTAGCTTTAAACAAACAGGTATTGTTTGTTTAGAGCTATATGTAGTTTCTGTTCCTTATAAAATATTTGAATGTATAATAATTGTTAAGAAATATATTTATATTTTTTATTTTATTTCAAGATTGATTATATATTTTATTTATCATATATTTACTTAGCTTAACCAAATAAAATTAAGTGTAGTTAAAGCTCTGTTTATCTCTGTCTAACAACCGGTAAGTCGTACGCACTGAAAAGCTGCATAATAATATGTATTGCTATACACCTTTAATAAAGTTTTGCCGGCGTGTGATTCAGTTATGCTCGTGTATGGCGCGTCTATAGTTAATATGTCATTGCGTTCAAAGCATAGTTTTAGCATTTTTCAAAAATACCTGAAACGTCACACACTAGCGCGGGCGCGATGCGTCTGGTAGCTCGGCTGTGCTTTAGAACTGAATTTAGGCATACCTTTGCAAGAATAAATGTCTGTCGTATTGTAGGGACACAAGCTTTGTCAGCATTTTGTAACACATTCAACTACTGCGTTGCACATCGCCAGTCTCGGTATTCTATTCTATTCTATTATATTCTAACACGCGTCTCTTTTATTTACATCGCCCAATTCCGTGACTCAATAGTATGTTTGGTGTGAAAATATAAATATGAATACAATGTTGAATTGTATTAATATTTATATTTTATATACATTTGTATATGTCTATTGTCTATATAATAAGCAAATTCATGAACAGACAAATGTGAAATTTAAAAAAAACATATTTAAGTAAAACTTATGCCGTGGGCGACAGCTAGTCCTAACTAAAGTTATAAATATAAATGTGAGTTTGTTTATGTGTTTCGGTTTCATACCTTAACTTTTCAACCGCTGATCATAAAATGTCATGGCATACACCTTGTCAGGGGTTCTACTGATAGTTAAATGTTTAGAAATAGTCCCTAACTACCATTAACTAAATGGCTCTAGGATATGGACGTAAAGATGACTAGGCCAAATAGAATTCCTATTTGTCCTCAGTGAGCCTTTGTCACAGAAAACAGAACGGCTCCGTCCGCTATATATTGCCAGGAAAGGCGTTAGTGGAAAAAGTACCACCCAGGTTTTAATTTATCCGCGAAATATTCAATTTGGTTAAAATCTAAGGCTTAAATGGTCGTATCTTTTGATTACGTTGAAGCTTGATTATTTTTACATCTTTAAGGAACCGCAGACATAAATATTTGATGTTTATTTCTACTTGATAGCTCCACGCATTTCTGAGAAAAAGATTCTTGACAGACTGACAGACAAGAGAGAAAAGACAGACGGAAACCAAAGTGATGAAGTCGACTCTATATGATTGCATTATGTTGATATAATGTGATTTTTTTTAATGATTTAATTATTGAGTTGGTAGGTGTTTGTGAAATTTATTTTTCCTATCCATAACTTCCTTCCCAAAACGCCAGCCAGGCCACCACGCGCATCTTCAACACCTGGTCTTGTTGGCTAGATCCCGTAACGGGTGATGCCTTGTGTTGGCTAGATCCCGTGATGGGTGATGCCTTCTTTTGGCTAGATCCCGTAATGGGTGATGCCTTGTGTGTTGGCTAGATCCCATAATAGGTGATGCCTTGTGTATTGGCTAGATCCCGCGATGGGTGATGCCTTGTGTGTTGGTTAGATCCCGTGATGGGTAATGCGTTGTGGGTTGGCTAGATCCCACGATGGATGATGCCTTGTATGTTAGCTCGAACCCCCAATGGGTGATGCGTTGTTGGTAATTATGTCATAACATAAAACAGCGCAAGGGACGCGCTGGAGTCAGTCTGACCGTATGGGCGCAAATCTTTAAATATTGTTGTTTTAAGTGATTATAAATATCCAAAATACATTAGACTGATATTCAAATAATAAGTTATTAGTAAACATTAAAGCAATTATTTATGATGCTCTAATAGACACTGTTTTGACTGTTTAAAGTAGAACTTATGATTCAAATACTCATGTATAAACTAATAACATATCCTAATAATTAAATAAATGTGCAAAATAAAGTTTATTAGAATTAATATTATTATTCTGTATCAAATTTTATATTACTTTTATATTATATATATTAAATAAAACTTAATTTCTATTGAATTCTGATTGCAGGCGCAGTGCCATCTGCTGGCCATCGATATAAAAATATTTTATCATATTAAATAAATGTAATTTGTGTAAAATAAATCATTTACAGTTGTGTAAAATTGATTAACATATTTATTTTGAATATTAAGCAAATTTTTAGTCATTTAATTTATTTGTTATTAAAGAAGTTGTAGTCTCATCCGTTTATAAATCTATTGTAAGGTTATTTATAAAAACGTTGGAATTACAAAAGAGTTTGGCACTCTGCTAGCGGTTGTCTGAAAATAAACTAAGTTATTTTAGTGCGTGCTTTTATTATGATGGACCCTGAACATGGAAACCCTGGCGTATGGCCGATATGCACCTCCTCAAAAAAGTGCCATATTTTTTTGCACTTGAATGCTTTAAACTTTAATCTTGCTGAAGTTCCATAAAAATATTTTTTTTTTATAAATCCATAATATATCTATAATAATTAAAAAAAAAATCTTTTTCAATCACCCTTTTCATTTACTTAATTTGCTTTAAGTTTCACTGTAGGTCTGATTAAAATCTAATGCACACTTAATTTAAAATACAATTAATTACATATCTAGACACGCTGGCAGCTCGAGCGTGTCAAGCCAAGTTCAAGCGAAGGAACTGGCGACGCACCAGCCATGTACACGAACCATAAACTTAACGTTAGTATATTAAGTTTATGACACGAACCATTTAGAGCCACTTTTGACACCTTAATAACTCAACATCTATTTAACATACACACATGAAATTTAGTTTATATATTAAAACCCATTAGATTAACTAAAGCCCAAATTTCATAAATACAACTCAAACGATCATTGAGATATTAACGTTTAAAAAACCTAACCCACTTCCACATGACCTAGAAAGTTGGCGTCCAGCTGGGTAATTATGTGTATACATGAGAAAAATCAGAAAACAGTAAATTTTTACGATTTGAAACATCAATGCAATCGATTTTTATTAATACCTAGCGCCTTTCGAAATTATAATAGCAAAAAAAAAAATCGCCTCAAAATAGGTTCAATGATGAAAGGTCGCTTTTATCATTTTGTATTTTAGATTATTTGTAAAACTTCGACAACCTATAATAACATCTACTGCTACTGGCAGCACTGTTGGAACAATTGGAACAATAAAATTGTGTTACTAAAAATATACATTCTTACACAGTCTTGCTACTTGTATTCGAAAACAGTAAAAGTCTACGATTTAGAAGAGCCCAGATTCAATGCCTATTGTTTATAAAGACATGTATATAATCAAAGTCTATAATCGTTTAATAGACAAATAGAAAATGTACAGAATCAATGAAATGAACAAATGGCAGAGAAAAGAAAACTATAAGCCCAGGAAAAGTTATTAATTACTAGCAGCGCCCCGCGGTTTCACCCGCGTAAGTCCCGTTCCCGTAGGAATATCTGGATAAAAAGTAGCCTATATGTTAATCCAGGTCTCCAGCTATCTACATACCAAGTTACATCGCAATCGGTTTAGTAGTTTTGGCGTGAAAGAATAACAAACATACATACATCCATACATCCTCATAAACTTTCACGTTTATAATATTAGTAGGACACCAGTCACTTTTGAATGATAAATAATAATAATTTCTTAACAAAAAGTACTGATATCCCATCAAAAACATTAATGTGAAAATGGAAGCCAAGTTCAATATTAAGAATATGCGTGGTTGTCGACTTCATCTACAAAAGAATTGAGATCTAAATAGGTGCCAAGTTGAAATTATTTATTTGCACAGTGAACTTAATTCTACGAATTGACAAAAAGTAAAGATAGAGGAGCTACTACTACCTTGCATTTTAAATAGATATGTTTTTGTTGTTAACATCTAGTGTGGGTGTTTGATTGCAAAACTGTGCATACAACTGATTTTTGCACAATTTAGTAGGTTTGATTTTTTACTTTTTACTGCCGACCTAACATCTATGGTATATATGATCGAAGGTCCCATCAAAGCAAATCAACCAAATCAAAACCATTTATTTCAATTAAACCAATAATAGGTATTTTTAAATTGTCAGGAGTAGGAGTCAGTGAGACTAAATCAGTCGTGAAGCTAGTTGCCTGTTCGTTGATCCTATGGAGAAGAACAGGCAAGAAACTCCAAGGACACTCTTTTTCAAAATATTTTATATAATATTTACATTTATATATATAATATTAATATATTAATTACACTGGGTCCATAAAATCAATAATAAATCAGTAACTTTGTAATAATTAAATGTTGTTTAGACAAGTTGAGCAAAATTTTGTTTACTATTTTTTTTTAACGTTTATTTCTACACTTTATTCAGTGAAATATGATATACATTACTATTAATTAAAAAATAATTTTATATTAGTATAGCGCATATTAAAGTATCCTTTATACGGTATTTTAATATGAATTCAATTCCATTGTAGGTATACCCATACTGTAAATTTTTTTATTGTAAATAAGGATTCATATATGGTGATATAGTATTGGTTGATATTGTATAGGCACTATTATCAGTATTGTAAATTAGTCTCATTACAGTCAAATTTTGTGAGGCAGCTACTAAAACAATCTTAGAAACAACATTCCAGAGATTTTAAAAATACTGTGCAGTTTATTTTATTTTGGTAACAAGATATCATTTGAGTGTAATCTGTATATGTGTGGTAATTTATCTATAATATGTATGTATTTAGAAATATATAAGTATGTTTATCAGCAGTCTGGTTACCATAGTACAGGCTCTGCCTAGTTTGGGATCAGACGGCCGTGTGTGAGATGTGTGAAGTTATTATAATTATTATTATTTAAATCTGTTTCACAAAACAGTAATAGTAGATACAGATAAAAATAAGTACTTAATTTATTTGTTAATTTAAAAAAATATGCCTAAATAAGAAATATTTGCATAATATTTCTTGGGAGGCAAGGCAAAATTAACGTTATTAACAATTTGATATACCTATTAACCATTTAAAAATAATTAAAAAAAAAACTTAATTTAAAAGTCAAGGTACAAAGGTACGAACTCAAACTTTGTTTTAAAACATTTCTTGTCAAAAATTAACAAACTCACCATTGAATCGTTTGACGAGAAGCTCATCAACTTAAATTTAGATCGAAGTAAATACTTTTCGAATTTTTGTATCATAAACATTGTTCAGTGCCGTCTGCACACGACGTAATCAATAGTTATTTATTTATATTATTTTACTCCTTCATAATTAACGTCAGACCTCAGACTACTGTGATATAGCTAGGGACTCGAAAAAATTATCGATACTTTGTGGTATCGAGTACTTTACCTTTCGATACTGTACTTTTGTACTTGATACTTTGTATTCGATACTTATACTCAATGAGTACTTTTTGACAGGAATCGTATCGAATAAATCTTAGAAATTACCTAGGTTCTTAATATTGAAATGAAAACTTTTGAAGTGAAAACTTCTTTAGAAAAAGCACTGAACTCGCACCGTCACGCTAATAATACATATATAGATCCACTGGAGGGCTAATGTGACGTTTTAAGTTCGTAGTTTTATTTAAGTTTTAACTTTTGTCGGCAGTCCCATG
Organism: Euplagia quadripunctaria; assembly: GCA_963859945.1. Lineage (NCBI taxonomy): Eukaryota > Metazoa > Arthropoda > Insecta > Lepidoptera > Erebidae > Euplagia > Euplagia quadripunctaria. The sequence goes on along the minus strand of OY982562.1, from coordinate 1,800,716 downwards.
ACTGCCTATTTTTTCCGTTACTTGTGCTATGAGACCATTTGTGCACTTTTCCCCAAAGCAAAAGTGTACAAACGTGCCTAAAAAAGTTTTCACTTCAAAAATGTTAAATCACATGAAAATATATTTTTTGGTACACAAACTTATAAATACAATCTTATATTTTACGCAAACTTTTACACAAACTTATATTTTACGATTGGAAAGTTCACTTTGTCTTAAATCAATGTATGGGAGTGTATTCTTAGAGCTACAAAGTTAAGTTTCTCTTTCGGAAAACACGGGCAAAAATCTTCGAGAATTTATTCCCGAGATGGGCATAGTATTTACATACAAGTTGGTTTGCTTACGGAACCCTTGGTGCGCGAGTCAGACTCGCAGTTGTCCGCTTTTTTAAAATTGTATTATATTTATTAACCATTTGGTTTTTCATGTGTTTGTTTTACTGAAACTAAACTGACGTCAGTGACTGACATTGACGTCATGACGTGTAGTTTTGTATGCATTCTAAAAAGTACTCGGTACTTTGAAGTATCGATACATTTGTTTCGATACTTTTACGAGTACGATACTTTTTTTTGATACTACCTATGAGTATCGATACTTACTGTTCGATATCGTGTTCGATGTAGCTGCAGTAGCTAAAAAGTGTTGCCAATTTAATAAAACTTTTGGTTAGCGACAAAAAAGTACCTAACGCTTTATCTGACGACTTTGAAGTACAAATCAAAATAGTTAAAGGTACAGTTTATTTTCCTTAAATTGGGTTTTTTTAAAAAAACAGGTTCGGCAAAACACTTCGTTTTTGTAAATTTGAAAAAGAAAATGAAACATGACATTTTCACGAAGTGTTCAACTATGGAGTAAGTACTAAACTGGCTCCGTTTTAAGTTTACTAAGTTAAAGTAAGTTCTTAGAAGATCTCTCCGAGGAATATAAGTAGAAAAAAGAAAGAAAACGAAGACAAAAAACACACGGCAGAAGCGAAACTTCAGAAAAACAGATCAAGATATACAAAGAATGCCATTAATAATAAACAGTAAGCAAACCTGAAATCCAGTTACAACTGTACACAACTTTCAAAACTTAAAGGTTAAGGTTTATTTAAATGTCATAATAAATTATGCATGCCGTCAACTAACCTCAAATTCTACAAACGTACTCAAAGTAATATGTAAAAACCATTTTTATCACTATCGTGAAGTTGGTAACTTTTTTGAAAAATTAAAATGTTGATTGGCTAACATCAGGGTGTCGGTTTTTCGTGACAGTGTGCGCGCGCATCGTAAAAATTTACAGTCGTCATTTTTCCATAACGCGCCAAAATAAGTATATCTTAAAAAATGCAAACAAAAATTACACCACGTTGACATTGACATATAGTACGCAAATGCAAAGACAAAGATTGGTAGTACGCAGGCGCAAAGACAAAGATTATTATAGGAACTTTATCGTGATGCTTCCGTTTTATCGAATTTCAAATTACAACGATTGTAAAGAAGTTTCACTTCAAAAACAAAAGCATATTATGCTGCATGTACGATATACAGCGCTGATTTTCAGATGGCGCCTTTGATTATATACCTGTCTAGATAGAGTAACTCAAACAAATAGTGCACAGAAAATGGGATACAATTACGCACTATGTGTGAGTACGCACATGTAGTTATTGTCAACAAATTGTCACTGAGTGCGTGTTTAGGGATGCCTGCTCTAAATAATTAATTACCTTCTTTTATTATAGTAAGAAGATGAATGGTAAATAAAATAATGATTTAAAAGAAAACTAATTTATTACGAAACATATTAATAAAAAAAAACATAATAAAAAATATAAAGTGTTTTTAAATATAGAAGTGTGATAATGTTCTTCATCTGTTAGAAACGAAAAATGACCGGCCTAATTCAAATTACAAAGGTACTAATGTAAAGTGAAAATAAGTGATTAAAAAATTAAAGTATTTGTGGCGACTTCCACATACAGCAAAAACATACTCCAACTACATCTAGCGAAGACGAGCAGAACTTCTAATCCTGCATCGCGCTATGAGAGTTCTCGCGCCGATTAGTATATATACAATTTCCCAACATCAACCGTTAGGCCGCGCCCGCCAGGCATGATCACCTCGCCTGGTCAGAGGTCCTCCCTTTGTGTTGGAGGGATATAACACCCGTTCCTCCACCAATTCAGTTAAAATCTGTCTCTTTGTGTTTACTCATTAATTATTCTGTTTTTTTTTAAGTATTGATAATATTTTTAACCGAGGTTTTCTGTTTTTCAAGACCAAAATTTTTCTTTCTTAATAAATGAATAGCAGCCTTATGTTTGCGTTCTAGTTTTATCTTTCAGCGTAATGCATGGCGTAACTTTGCTTTGCCTGAGTCGAATATTGATTCTAAATCTGAAAAATCTTGCTAGATGGTTGCGGGCTCTTCATTTACTGTATGCCTTGAACAGGAAGGCTTCGGTTCAGTGTAAATATCAATCCTTATATTGGAAGTAGGCTGGCCCTTTTAAAAATAAACAATTAGAGTTATTAGATTAAATTAGTCGTAATTAGCAATTACCAAGCCGTCAAAAACTTACTTATTGGTATGTTTTGAAGTTTCTGTTTCCAACGCTGATAACACCAAACACTGTTAAACATAAGATGACATCAATAAACTAAGTTAAAATTTTGGTGAAATAAACTGTGGTGTGTGGATTTTATGAATTTATAAAATGTTTTAAAAAGCTATATGTTTAAAATAACCCTCCACATAGTGACTTAATACTAAACCCACGTCGGCCATTTTTATGTAAGAGATAAAATAGTAATAAGTTACCTAACCTTGCTTGGTAGGGATCCACTCTTAAGCCGTCGTAACCCTATTTTTGTAAAATATAAATCATCAGCAGAAAATGTTCAGAAGTTCACTGGTCCTCATTTCTGGTCTGTAATATAATTTCTTTCCATCGATTTGCCAGTGTGTCCGTAGGAAATCTAAAAGCCAAAACATCCTAAGAACCAAAAATGTAATTCCAGGCGTTACGTGTAGGAGGTTAACTAGAATAAGGTATCATTTTCTCAAGCGACTTTTTTAATAATATAAAACAGCAACAGCGTCATCGTTTTACGATTACCCATATTTTTTGTAAAATTACCCCGTAATAAGCTGACAACACCGGCTAATCTGACATACATATATATATATTGAAATAATTATTCGTATTTTCTAAGAAAATAATGTAAATTAAAACAAAACTTACCAACGAAAAGTAATCTTAGTATTGTTATAAGTTTTTCCAGGATAGTTTCGACCCAATTTAATAGCACAAACCGGCATGATTAATTGTTTTTCGTAAGCTCGCCGCCGTTTACAGATTCAAATGACAATGATGTCTATGTTACGCACTGTTGCCAACCCCAAAAAACTAAAAAACAACAACTCGCCAACAAAAAAACAGTAGAAAACAGTAGTAACAAAGGCAGATTTCATACTTTTGCTCATATAATTAAACAATAAACAATTTTCTTAGTTACCAGAACTCACATACATTGTTATATTAAAAATCACAACAACAAAAAACAAAAATCAAAGTAAAATTATTTATCAGTTTCATTCTGAAGCCTCATCTTCAGTATTTTCACACTCATTATTATTTTTAAAATCATACATATTTTTGTTAAATTTCTTCATGTGCCTCTCTGTGGCTTTAAATGAATAGCAATCGGTTATTTCGGATTTAGTGTGTAATACTGCTTTAATAGTTGTGGTCGATATTCTGTTGCGTAATTTGGTTTCCATAATATTTATAGCAGAAAATAACCTTTTCACTGTGGCGCTGCTATGTGGTAGGCACAAAAGTTTTTTTACCAATTCACACAATGTGGGGAATGTTTGAAATTCGTCTTCATTTCTTAATTCGTGTACCTGTTTCCAAAAGTCGGGAATAATATAAAAATAAATATCGGGAATTTTTTTTTGGTCAAAAGAAAAATCGACATTTCTTAACATTCGCCATTCTCTATCCAGTTCCGTTATATTATTTGGACAAATCTTAGGGAAGAAATAAAGCAAATCTGCAATGGAAGGGAATTTCTTTTTTATTTCAGGATCCAAAATTGCTTTAGGATTTAGCATCTTCAGACATTTTAATGCTTGACGGTCTTTGTCGTTAAAAGTAAACCTTTTTAAAATCTGTTTTGCAGCCTCGAAATAAAACTCCTTACACTTTAGGAGAAATTTTTCAGCTGTTCTTTCTCTAGTTCTCCAATTTCTCTCTTTCTTCTGATCAGATTTGGCACCATTCCACCAACGTATATATGTTGCAACGATAAATGTTTCTGCTCACTCGAGAAGTCAAGGTTTAATATTTTAGTTTCTTTTGCGTCTAAAATATTTTGTTCTTTATGTTTTTCTTGTTCAGTGAGATCCAAATATTCAGTTTGTACAAAGCATTCCAAAATAGTTGTGTATGCGGTCAGTATTTTGTCGTATGGTAAATATAATTTCGGAGTCTCGGATTGCATTTCTTTATTGAGATCGGTAAATATAGGCAATGCAAATTTCAAAAACTCCAGGTACAATTCAGTTGTCGGTTCGAGAGCCTTGGAGAGAATTGATTGCGCAGAAAGTAAGATTACTTTCTGCGATTAGTTCATGTAGACAGATGTCTACATGAACTGCAGCTTGAAAATACAATTTTATAGCTGGCAGTTGTTCCAGAAGCCTATTTACTACCTCAATAAGCGACAACCATCTGGTTTGGCTAGGGTGGAGCAATTTGTGTGGTTTAATATTTGTGAATGTTTGAAATGTTTTGAAATCTCCAATACGTTTTGGAGAATTTTTTACATGATTATATACGTCTCTACAGAAGTCTTCCACGCCCCTTGGCAATTTCTTATATGCGTATGATGCGCAAAGGTTAAAAGAATGACAAATGCACTTCATAGTAAAAAGGTGAGGTATGTCATTTTTAAACAAAGTGACCAATAAATGTTTATCTCCAAACATAACGTTAGCACCATCGGAAGCAAAGCCTATCATGTTTGATTTGTAATACAACGCTACTATTTTGCCATACAACGCTGTTGCTGTACCATCTACGATTGGTATTAAAGTCAGAAATCTATCTTCAACGCTGAAATCTAATTTTACTATTCTTACGACATGCGCTAAATGTTTTATTGTAGACTTATCTGTGCTTTCGTCAACAAGTAATGCAAAGCAATTGTTCTGTAATGTGTTACATTAACAATAATAGCTGTAGCTTTTGTGCGGCTCATTGATAATTGTTCCGCAATTTTCGAATCTGGACATATAGCGCAAATCAATTTATTCAAATGAGATGCTATATTAAAAGACAGATTATGTTCAGCAAGCAAGCAAGCAGGCCATTTTTACTTCACCCGCTTTGGCTATAATTTTTGAATCCTGTGAATTGGAAGCTGAGGTAAACATTGATGTCAGCTTTTGTTGTTTTTTTAATTTCAAACTATTCTTCACGTGTTGTTGAATCTTTGTGTCGTAACAGTTCGTGTATACCACATTTTCTGTCGCAATTACACGTAGAACAAAAAAAATAGGTCTCACCTTTAGAGCTTTTTTTTAACCAGCCTTTGAACCTATCATCTTTTAACCATGAATTTATGAATTTCTGTTCACATTTCACATTTTTCTTTTTAGGAGGACTTTTCCCAGTCGATGAATCACTACTCATTTTATCAAAAACGTTGAAAATTCGGGGTCATATATTTCTCCAATTCAAAGATTAAAAACTGTTGTGACTATAAAACAATACGCAATACAATAGGCCGAAAGCTGTCATTCATAAACTGGGATTTCCCCGTGCCGTGCTTAAAAATATAGAATCCCGACGAGAGAAGGTACTGCCATCTAGTGTCATTGCGCTTTATTACGTAGTGGTTATCAAAAAATGTTTGCATAGTGTAATAGGTGGCGCTGAACGCTAGTTGAAAAAAGTAAAAATTAGGAATGAAACAGAAAACATGGACACCAATGTGAAAACAGCAAATCTACTGTTAAAACAGTAGGGTTGGTAACAATGATATCACACGACTCTACGAAATATAGTCATCTTTTTTAGCGCCGTTCTGTGCGGCCGAATATGTCATCTAGACATGTATATAATCAAAAGATGGCGCAATGATGATAAGGTGACGTCAAAAATAAATACGAAGTAATTATAATTATACCCATCAATTACATACACATAAAAATTTTAGCACACAACAAAATGCATTCAAAATAAAATAAAAAAATAAACTTCACGTATTTCTTTTCACCCCCTTGTTTTTCAGATAAGTCGTAATATCATTCGCTTTACCTAGATGCTATATTTATTATTGTTCTAGATATTTTTGGTACGCCACCAGGTACCGCTTATTTTCCTCTGTTGTTTCCATACAAAGATTGTCTGGAAGACATCGCTTTTAGTGATAAGACCGTCCATTGTACTTGCTGCTTAGTATAAACTGTTACTAACTATGTTTAATTTCTGTCCAACTGTGGTGTACAATAAATAGTGGTCTATCTAATATAATAAATAATCTTTTAGATAGATTCTAAAAGATATATAATTTATTGCTCATGTGAGATTGGCAAAGTGGGTAGGTAATTTACTGGCAACACACACATGCTCCCGCGTGAAAGTGACGCCAACCATTTGACAAGATTTGATATAGTTATAATTATTATTGTTAGATTATCGTTTTGCTACAAATAAGCTAACAAAAAATCAAGAAAATTATAGAATTTATGGATTAAAGGTTACATATTTACAATGGCAACTAGTTTGTATCACCGCATTGACAATCCACAACGATTTGCTCCTGTGATCCGTGGCTAAAACTAGTTCATCGTGCTGGTCATGGATTGAACCAGCTATTTATGTTTGTTACAGAGATTATAATGCCCGCAGGTTCGCGCGCTGTAGCGAGGATGTAAAAGTAACCCTTTTTAAGGCGTTCTGTCAGTCTTTCTACACGAGCGGCCTGTGGGTGTCATACACGCGACGAGCCTACAATGTCCTGCGTGTTCAATATAATAATGCTTTCAGGATGCTGTTGGGACTGCCATGGCGCTGTAGCGCGTCGGGTATGTTCGCGAAGGCTCGCATAGATGATTTCTACGCAATTATGCGAAAGAAAGCGGCCTCCCTACTACAGCGCCTGCATGGCAGTGACAACAGCATTCTGAAAATGATCGCTGCCAGACCGGACTGCCCATTCCAGAATCACTGGGTGGGGACAGTCATAGGTCGGTACAAATAAATAAACTACAAATATGTAACTAAAAATACTAACCTAGTAACTTAAGCACTATTGTTACTAACACAAAAATACTATCAAAAATATGGACATAAGTCTGAAATAAAAAGTTATTATTATTGTTGTTTTTTTTTTTTTCTCAGCTGTTTGGCTGGTTTTAACTGCATTTACGGGCCTAAACCAAGTAAACGCAGATTGTGGTGTGTATTATGTGGTGTCTTCGTGTAACTGCATGAACTTTCTCACAATTCTACATGTATTTAGTATGACAGCTTTCTGTAAATTGATGTATAAAGATTCTGATAAGCCTATTAATTTTAAACTGTGGAGAAGATGGTTCGGGATGAAACCGGTTGTGGAGAGAACTATCGGGACTACATAAACATTTTCTTGTCGCCAGATTCTTAAAACTTCTTCTTTTAATTCGGCATACTTGCTTATTTTTTCAGTTATTGTTTTTTGTAAATCATGCGTGTTGGGAACTGCAATATCGATTAAGTAGGTGACTTTTCTAATCTTGTCCTGAAGAACTACATCTGGTCTATTATAGTGGATAGTCCTATCTGTTAGTAAGGCTCGGTCATAGTAAATTTTGTGTGTGTTATTTTCTAGTATTGGTTGTGGTGTATATTTATAGTAAGGGGTTTTGGTGTCCTGTATGAGTGAGTGTTTAAGTGCCAGTTTCTGGTGAATGATGTTTGCAACTTGGTTATGTCTATGAGTGTAGTCTGTTTGTGTGAGTGTTGTGCATGCTCCTGTTATGTGTTGTATGGTTTCAGACTGAGTATGGCATCTGCGGCATTTGTCGTTTGTCATAGTTGGCTCTTTGATAATATATTTCCTATAGTTTTTGGTGTTGATAATTTGATTTTGTACGGCTATTATGAATCCTTCAGTTTCCGGGAACAAATTTCCTACTTTAAGCCATTTGTTAGAGGCTAGTGTGTTAACATGAGGTTGTTCTAAGTCATGAGGGTGTCGTCCATGAAGTACTTTCGATTTCCAGTCTAATATTTTTTGCTTCTGTGGGTCAATATTGTTAGTGTTTTGTGAGTGTGAGTTTTCGGGATTACATAAGTTAAGTGGTGTGTAGTTAAGGTCATTTAGTACAATAGCTTTATGAATGTTGCTAGTGTCGGATTTGGTATAGAAAAATGTTTTCAGCCTGGTTATTTGTTTCTGCCAAAGGTTTTGGATATCAATTAAACCTCTTCCGCCGTTCTGTCTTTTGATGGTGAGTCTTTCAGTTGCAGATTTTGGGTGAAGATTATTGTGTTTTGTGAGTGTTGTGCGTGTGGTTCTCTCTAAGTTTGCTATGTCAGTTTTAGACCATTTTATTATTCCAAATGAGTATGTTAATATTGGTATGGCAAAAGTATTTAGAGCCTTAATTAGGTGCTTTCCAGATAATTGTGTTTTACATATTACAGAAATTCTTCTTTGATACTCGGTTTTTAATGTGTTTTTAATCATGGTATGGTCAAGCCCTTTAAGTTGTTGGTATCCTAAATATTTATATAAGTCTGTCGGTTCCATTGCTGCTATTGTATCAGTTTCGTTGACTACGTAATTACCCGGTTTTACTTTGCCTTTTATAATGTGTACTGTCTTACATTTGTCTAGTCCAAATTACATGTTTATATCATTACTAAACTCTGTCGTAGTATCTAAAAGATTTTTCATTTGTTTTTCTGTTTTTGCATATAATTTAATATCATCCATATATATAAGATGTGAGATAAGAGTTTCCTCAGCGTTAAGTTTAAAACTATAACCAGCTTGACATCGGTGTAATAAATGAGATAGGGGGTTTAGGGCGAGACAGAACCACAGAGGACTCAAGGAATCACCTTGATATATACCTTTTCTAATTTGTATCTGACGGGTTACAAGAGTGCTAGGTCCATTGTTTAGTTGTAATGTAGTTTTCCAGCGTGACATTATACTGCGTAAGAAATCTATAATTAGTGGATTAATTTTGTATATTTCTAAAACTTGTATTAACCAAGAATGTGGGATGCTGTCGAATGCTTTTTGATAATCTATATATGTGCAATGTAAATTCCTATTTTTTGAGGTGGCATGTTTATGAATTGTAGAATCTATGATTAGTTGTTCCTTGCATCCCATGTGGCCCCGCCTACACCCCTTCTGCTCCTCGGCTATTATATTATGGGTATTAATGTGTGAGTTAATTTTATCTGTGATAGCTGATGTTAAGATTTTATAAATGGTAGGCAGGCATGTAATTGGTCTATATTGGGAAGGTTGTGATGCACATTTAGTTTTGGGTAACATGTATGTTATTCCTGTTGCAATGAATTCAGGTATATTCTGTTTTCCTAATATGATATCTGTCAAATTTTTCGCTATGGGTTTATGTAATGAAGTTAACTTCTTATACCAAAAATTGTGTATTTTATCTAAACCAGGTGACTTCCAATTGTGTAATCTAGCTGTTATATTAGTAATATCCTGTTCTGTCAATTCTATAAATTCCATTTTTTCTATTGAAATCCATTTTGTAGTTTCTTCTTGTATCCAAGTTGCTTTATCATTGTGATGTGCTTGTTCTTCCCATATATTAGGCCAAAATGTTTCCAAATTTTCTTTTGTAGGTATGTCAGTTTGGTTTTCTACTGGTGTGTCAGATTCCGGTTTTTGTATATTTCTATAGAACATTTTTTCATTTGTAGCAAATATTTTATTATCGTTTTTACGTTGTTGGGCCTTTTTATATCTTCTGAGTCTATGGACTTTAAGTGCTAGTTTTTGTTTAATTGTATCTAAAAACTCTTCAGGTTTTTTGTTGTTGTTTTCGTGTCTAGTGTGAGTATTATTTGTTTTAAATATAGCTTCAACTCTCTTAACTACCTTATTAGACCTATTATTATTGATGTATTGTGTAAGTCGACCACAATCGGCTCTAAGCTTCTCAATATCGTTTTTTAGTCTTTGCTGCCATTGTGGTTTAGTGGTGTGTCTTCGTGTGGCGTTTCTTGTGTATTCGGTTATTTTAAAATTGAGTTCTTCAGATATAACTACCGCTGTGCAATATATAAGTGTGTGTATGTCTGTTAGTTGTGTGTCAATAGATATGAATTGTTGTAGTATATCTTCATTAAAAAGATTAACTAGACGGAAAAGATCAGGGCTGTACCGAAGTTTAGGTAGTTTTGGTCGAGATGCTGGGTCCATCCCAGAATAGAGAAGTAGCGTTGAGTTAAACTTATCCTGTATTTTCTGTAGGTGCGTTTGTGTTAAGGGATTCCGGTTTGCTACATTTAACGTTTCTATATCATTTTCTATCATCAAAGCCAGTGATTCAGTTTGTGTGGATATATGTGATGTTTGTGTGAGTATATGTGATGTTTGTGTGTTTGTTTGCGTTGGATAAGGGGGATCGTATGATTGCGTTTGTATGTGTAATTGTGTGTCTAATTGTGATGGTTCTTGTAAATTATTTTCGGCTGTATTTTGTAATTGTGTGATAGTGTTACTTGAGTTCTCTTGCAGTAATACACGTACTTCTTCTTTTACCTGATCTAAAGTATCTTGGGTTAGAAGTTTGTTTCGTATTATTATACGCCTTTGATCGGAAACACGTTGTTCGCTGACTTCAACTGATGGGTATCTTTGTGAGAAATGTTCATGCAGTTGTTTTCTGTACGTAGTCATGTCTGTCTCTAATTTCGTGATGAGGTAATATGTGCGCATGATGAATAAATTTACTTCCTTGCTCCAGCTCATGCGTTTTCTTGGTTTTCCAGCCTTGGTGGACGCAGGCAAAAAGGTATTCACCTCCTGCGCAACAGTCAAGGTTGGGTTGGGTGGATCTGTATGAAATATGTTATTGGGGGGTGATGATGGTAACGATGGTGATGATAGCCTAGATGGTGTGTATGATATTGTGCTAGGGCTATACGGTTCGATTGGTGTGTTTGTTCTGTGGGTCAGACTGGGACCATCGTCACTTGTTTCGGCTGTAGTATCTTTGTCGGTGAGAGCCCGCCTGTTCAACTCCTCACCGCTGACGGTTCGCATGCTGAGACACCCAGCGTCAGCTCCAGGTGTGCCCCGGCGATCGCCCCCGGGCAGCGGTCCTAATCGTTTACGTCTTGACCTTGTCTCCATTTTGAATGGGTTTCCAGAGCCATGTTAGCCGCGCCAGTAATTATGTTATCGCGTATCCGCCACCCCACGTGAGTCTGATGTTCGACTCGGACGTATGGTTGTGTTGGGGGGGCTTATTATTATTATTATTATTGTTACTTTTGTTTTTTTTTCTCAGCTGTTTGGCTGGTTTTAACTGCATTTACGGGCCTAAACCAAGTAAACGCAGATTGTGGTGTGTATTATGTGGTGTCTTCGTCTAACTACATGAACTTTCTCACAATTCTACATGTATTTAGTATGGCAGCTTTCTGTAAATTGATGTATAAAGATTCTGATAAGCCTATTAATTTTAAACTGTGGAGAAGATGGTTCGGGATGACCCCGGTTGTGGAGAGAACTATCGGGACTACATAAACATTTTCTTGTCGCCAGATTCTTAAAACTTCTTCTTTTAATTCGGCATACTTGCTTATATTTTCAGTTATTGTTTTTTGTAAATTATGGGTGTTGGGAACTGCAATATCGATTAAGTAGGTGACTTTTGTAATCTTGTCCTGAAGAACTACATCTGGTCTATTATAGTGGATAGTCCTATCTGTTAGTATAGCTCGGTCATAGTAAATTTTGTGTGTGTTATTTTCTAGTATTGGTTGTGGTGTATATTTATAGTAAGGGGTTTTGGTGTCCTGTATGAGTGAGTGTTTAAGTGCCAGTTTCTGGTGAATGATGTTTGCAACTTGGTTATGTCTATGAGTGTAGTCTGTTTGTGTGAGTGTTGTGCATGCTCCTGTTATGTGTTGTATGGTTTCAGACTGAGTATGGCATCTGCGGCATTTGTCGTTTGTCATAGTTGGCTCTTTGATAATATATTTCCTATAGTTTTTGGTGTTGATAATTTGATCTTGTATGGCTATTATGAATCCTTCAGTTTCCGGGAACAAATTTCCTACTTTAAGCCATTTGTTAGAGGCTAGTGTGTTAACATGAGGTTGTTCTAAGTCATGAGGGTGTCGTCCGTGAAGTACTTTCGATTTCCAGTCTATTATTTTTTGCTTCTGTGGGTCAATATTGTTAGTGTTTTGTGAGTGTGAGTTTTCGGGATCACATAAGTTAAGCGGTGTGTAGTTAAGGTCATTTAGTACAATAGCTTTATGAATGTTGCTAGTGTCGGATTTGGTATAGAAAAATGTTTTCAGCCTGGTTATTTGTTTCTGCCAAAGGTTTTGGATATCAATTAAACCTCTTCCGCCGTTCTGTCTTTTGATGGTGAGTCTTTCAGTTGCAGATTTTGGGTGAAGGTTATTGTGTTTTGTGAGTGTTGTGCGTGTGGTTCTCTCTAAGTTTGCTATGTCAGTTTTAGACCATTTTATTATTCCAAATGAGTATGTTAATATTGGTATGGCAAAAGTATTTAGAGCCTTAATTAGGTGCTTTCCAGATAATTGTGTTTTACATATTACAGAAATTCTTCTTTGATACTCGGTTTTTAATGTGTTTTTAATTATGGTATGGTCAAGCCCTTTAAGTTGTTGGTATCCTAAATATTTATATAAGTCTGTCGGTTCCATTGCTGCTATTGTATCAGTTGTTGACTACGTAATTACCCGGTTTTACTTTGCCTTTTATAATGTGTACTGTCTTACATTTGTCTAGTCCAAATTACATGTTTATATCATTACTAAACTCTGTCGTAGTATCTAAAAGATTTTTCATTTGTTTTTCTGTTTTTGCATATAATTTAATATCATCCATATATATAAGATGTGAGATAAGAGTTTCCTCAGCGTTAAGTTTAAAACTATAACCAGCTTGACATCGGTGTAATAAATGAGATAGGGGGTTTAGGGCGAGACAGAACCACAGAGGACTCAAGGAATCACCTTGATATATACCTTTTCTAATTTGTATCTGACGGGTTACAAGAGTGCTAGGTCCATTGTTTAGTTGTAATGTAGTTTTCCAGCGTGACATTATACTGCGTAAGAAATCTATAATTAGTGGATTAATTTTGTATATTTCTAAAACTTGTATTAACCAAGAATGTGGGATGCTGTCGAATGCTTTTTGATAATCTATATATGTGCAATGTAAATTCCTATTTTTTGAGGTGGCATGTTTATGAATTGTAGAATCTATGATTAGTTGTTCCTTGCATCCCATGTGGCCCCGCCTACACCCCTTCTGCTCCTCGGCTATTATATTATGGGTATTAATGTGTGAGTTAATTTTATCTGTGATTGCTGATGTTAAAATTTTATAAATGGTAGGCAGGCATGTAATTGGTCTATTATTATTATTATTCTCTTTATTTAACGTAAAACTTATAAATTACATTTTTAAATACCTATAAAACAAAATATATATTTAAAAATATAAAAAATAGTATACCACCGACATCGGGTACAGGGACCAAGACACCGGTGGTTAGGGCTCCAAAGACAGGAACCTCCTCACTATACGGGCCGTGTCGAGGAGAACTGCCTTCTGCATCAGTCCCTTGATCCAGCCGTCTAACGCGAGCCTCTTAAGGTGTTGATCGAGGCTTTTGGCTATCAATCCATGAGCAGATATGACGATCGGAACAATGATCGCCGAATCGACATTCCACATATCGACAATCTCGTGAGACAAATCCAAATATTTAATTTGTTTTTCTTTTTCAACTTTCACGAGGTTGTCGTCATGAGGAACAGCGATATCGATAATCATTGCGCGGCGCTCTGATCGATCTATCACCACTATGTCAGGTTTATTGGCAACAATAGTTCTGTCAGTGATGATAGATCGATCCCAATACAATGTGGCACGACCATTTTCGAGAACTGGGTCGGGCATATACTTGTAATATGGCACCTCTGAATGCACAAGATTGTATCTAAGGGCAAGTAAATTATTATTATTATTATTATAATACACCGTGATATTTTAGTGGTTTCGGAAACGAAGCGAGGTAACTTATGACGTTTTTCACGCCGGAGCAGCGATATCTTTTGTATAAGACACCGATCCGTTCCTGCGTGGGGTACTGTTCTCATCTCTGGGATGGCTCTGCACAGTACCTTCTTAAGGCTCTCGACAGTTTGCAGCGGCGTGCTATCCGCATCATTGGGAGTCCTGAGGTCACCAACACCCTTGAATCCTTGCATTGTATTCTACCGCCTCTACCATGGCGAGTGTTCCGAAGAGCTCTTTCAATTGATCCCACCCTCTCCTTTTCTATCCAAAACAACACATGGCGGGCTGAGGTGTCACTCCCTTACAGAGCAAACTATCCCAACTAGAACCAAACGGTTCAGCACCTCCTTTCTTTGCCGCACCATTAAAATGTGGAATGCATTACCAGAACACGTGTTCCCTTCGTCATAAGATATAATCCCGGGTCTTTTAAGCGGGGCGTGAAAAAGCATCTCTCGAGGCCGTCAAGCTGAGGGCCACCATTTTAGTATCCTGAGTCTTGGGACCTCATTCTAGCTTAGCTTTCCATCAGACAGTTTGAGTTCATTCTGACGTGTAATAATAAAAAAAATGAAATAAATAATGATTAGTACTAAAAAATAACAAAACTAAATTAATTGTACATGTTTCTCAGACCAAACGAAATCCTGAGTCGGTCCCTGGTAAAATAAGCTTTAGCTACTTTTGATATTAAGCCAAGTGACTTGGATTTCTGAGAGTTGGTAACACTGCTTGAAACGTTATCTAATGGTGCGTTTACACGCTCGCGTTCAAGTTCAAATTGACATTCAACGAGCACAAGCACGGGCACACGTATGTGAACAGGCTGTTTGTGCATGCTTGCGTGAATAAGTAAGTGCGTTGGCTGCGTGGCAGGCTGTGTGCCGGACTGCGTGCCAGGCTGCGCGGCATGCGTGTAAACCCACCATGAACATTTTTGACCGCCGCACTTCACTGATCACTCTTGCCGAGTGGCGAGTGGCGGCGAGCGTCGACTAAGCTTGTTGTTTTATTTAACATAAACTAAAGTAAATGTAGATAAAGCTTTTCTTTCCATAGATGTCTGATTGTTGTGTGATTGTTTTTTATTATGTTATCCAATAATAGAGCAGAGTACAATAACTTAATGCATGTTTATTTCCTATTTTGAGAAAATTAAAAACATTTGTTATCTAAAAAATATTTGTACATTATAGTATTGAAAATAATAAGTGTAAACATTCAATCGAAATGGAAAAGCTGTCGATGTGTAGAATCTACCTAGCGGATAATATTCAACTGCATTTGTTGGCAAATACTCAGCTTCAGGAAATTTACGAGTCCTTTACTACAATAGCGGTAAGGCCTTCCAAAGTAGTTGTCTGTGCTCATAAGCACTTTTTTTCATAGAACTTTTAAACAGATACCTAAGTTAGATTTTTATATTGTAATAATAATACCTTGAGGCAACTCACACACAGCCGTCTGATCCCAAAAAATATGTATAAGGCTATTATATATTATACATAGGGCTACCATCCGTCCGGGTTTCCCCGGATTTGCCCTAGGTTAGAAGGCGTCCGGGGGCAAAACCCGGAATAATTTTAAATATTCCTGCATTTTTTTAAGGTGTCCGGGAAAGCATCTCAAATTAAACCATGTGTCTGGGATTTTTTAAGTTTTTGTCCGGCGACAGCAATTGAAGTAATGGCAGGCCTATATATATTATAGCCTTTAATCAGCCAGACCTGTCTGTATGCCTCTTATTGACAAACGCCTCCTCCTTCCTCTACTTTTGTTGTCCAACTTCTACCTACATTTCGTCGACCCATCTTACCTAGTAGCCTGCCTCGTTTTCTCAGCCTGTGTCTGGTGAACCAGGACATAATTTGTTTTTGACCATTTTTCCTTTCCCCTGATTGTATAACCTGCCCACTTCCATTTCAGTTTTCTGATTGTTACTGTTAATTTTTTTTTGGTATTTGTTTCTTTATAGTTGTAGCTCTATTTCTATTAGATAATCTTTTTTTCTATTATGCTCCTTTCCATAGTGTTCTGGCATTTTTCAAGATTCTTTGAGATTTAAAATAAAATAAAGGATTCTAGCAACGTGGGTCACACATTACTGGTATTTTAGTGAACTACTAAAATGGCTATCAATGCCACATGAAGCATCGGTATTCCCATTTATTGCTGATATTGTTGTTATTGTACTGGGGGTTAATATTTTTCATAGTTTTTATTTGTACCTTTACACCATTTTCATAACTTTAATCCTAACTAATATTATCTATACAAAAGTAAATTTGATTGTTACTCACTCACACCTTAATTACTCAACCAATCATTGTCATGTTTTGCATATACATGGCTACTAACACTACACACACACACACACACACACACACATACACACACACACACACACACACACACACATACACACATACACACAAACACACACACACAAAAGATATCGAAGAGACCAGAAGAAATGGAGCAATTAAAAACCCATAGGTGAATCTGATGAAGTCACACTGGATACTATGAAAACCATGCGCAACGCATACGGAGGAACAATTACGGCATCAGTGAGATTAGAATCGAAGGTAGCCAAAAAAGTGATGGAATGTGATAAAATTAAGATAGGGTGGGTCAATTGTCGAATAAGAAGCGCAGAAAAATCAAGTTAGTGCTATAGATGCTGGCATTATGGCCATCTTGCAAACAAACGCAGCAGCAAGGTGGATAAAACAAAGTGTTGCATAAAATGTGGCGAGATACGCCACAAAATTGCTGAGTGTGTCAATGAAGCTAAGTGTAAACTTTGCTGGCAGAATGAAAACACAGAGAACTGTGCCCATGTTGCAGGGTCTGGCAAATGCCTTGTCTTCAGAAAAGCAGTCCAGACGATCAGAAAACCGTAGCCATGCTAAAGGTAATGCAGATTAAACTAATCCATTGTGAGGCCGCACATGACCTATTGATGCAGACGACACGGGAGCTGAAGCTAGACTTTATTATGATCTCAGAGCCTTATAAACAACTGAACGTTGGGTCCTGGCTCACTGACAAAGATGAGAAACATTGCTGTATGGGCCTGTGGTAAAAATCCCTTTCAAAACATAGACCGAAAGTCTACTCATCACCAACTGACCCAATCCTGTTGACGAAAATTGTTACCTACAGCAATCTAAGCTCAAAATATATATGAAGTTCCAAAACCAGAACGAGCTAATACTACCCGTGAGCGAAAAGGAACTGATGGAAGCGTGTGGCAGAATTGGTAATAACAAAACCCCTGGACTGGATGGCATTCCTAACGAAGCGCTGAAAAAAGCAGTAAAAAAATGTGCACCAGGAATCTTGGACACTTTCAACTCTTGCCTTAAAGAAGGTACCTTCCCCACCATTTGGAAAAGACAAAGGCTGGTACTTCTCCCGAAAGGGAACCAACTTTTAAATGAGCCGTCGTCCTATCGCCCTCTCTGTATACTAGATTCAGCTGGAAAGATATTAGAGAGGATAATACATAGTAGGAATGGAAAAGTAGTCGAACCGCTCTTGTCGGACTGCCGATAATGATTTTGTAAAGGCAAATCAACCCTAGACGCTATCGGCCTCGTCATCGACACTGCAAGGCAAGCGGTGGCAGGGACTAGATGGAAAGGAGGCTTTAAGAAGTGCTGCCTGGTTGCGACCCTAGAAATAAAAAATGCGTTAAATTCGGCAAGGTGGGATGTATAATGATCTCATTATTATGAGAGCTCTGTTAAACATGAAAGTGCGGGATTACCTACGCAACATAGTAGCTAGCTACTTTTTTTTTTTTTTTAAGACAACTCAACCATCCTAATGCGCCTAATTCCTAAATTACTCCTGTGTCGCGGGGGACTTTACAAACATACAAACAACGGACAAAAAGAACACCCAGACTCGGGTGGGAATCGAACCCACGACTTATGGCATAGCAGTCATGGTCACTAACCACTAGGCCAACAGGCCAGTCTTCACGGACAAGGTCCTCATATATAATAATAAGATAGTGGACCTAAAGAGTACAAGGTCACGGGAGGAGTACCGCAAGGCTCAGTACTGGGCCCTCTTCTGTGGAACATTATGTACGATGAATTGCTCGAATGTGAAGTACCGAGTGAAACACGACTGCTGATGACCTGGCAGTTGTAGTAGCTAAACACTTGGAAAAACTAAATTGGGCTTTTGATAAGACTTTCCAAGTAATTCGTCAGTGGATGAACATGGCTGGACTGTAGCTGGCAGAGCATAAGACAGAGGCCTTTCTACTAGTAAGAAAAAGATAGAAACAACTTCACTCAGAGTCGGTAACTATGAGCTTAAAACGCAACCATACGTTCGCTATCTGGAAGTAATGATGGACACTCGTCTTGCCTTCAAAAAGCATGTAGAATATATCGCAACTAAAACATCGGTTGTAGTAAGATCGCTAGCTCGACTTATGCCCAATATTGGAGGCCCTAAACAACAAAGAAGGAGTCACGAATTAACCCGAGTGAAGTAGATGTTATGTATCATTTGAGCTTATACTAAACCTTTGGCTATAAGCTTTGTTATAAATGAAATGCATACATTTTTAAAGAAATATTGTTTGTGTTAAGATAAAGATATGTACAGTAAAAATTTAATTGTTTTTAAGCTTTCGCGATTTTGATACATATTATATGTGTAACTCGGGACCATGCTGGATTCAGGTTTTGCTGGAGCATTTGCTGAAGTTAGGGCCAAACCACTGGATTGAACTTCACCAACCACAGTCTTTTACGTGTAGTAGTTGAAATAAAAAATCATAAAAATTTTAACTGAAAAGATGGTTACCGCTTATCAACATCTTGGATCCCGTCATCAGCAAATGCTATCGTCAGCGAGTATACATTTGACATCATTCAACGAACTTCGTAAGTGTAGTGTATCGAAGTACCGATGGTACGAATAAAAATAAAAATAATAAAGACCAAGTGCGGGTAGCTGCTAAAACTCGCACTTCACGGAGGCGTTGCTGAGCTCGCACCAGTTCACCGTGACCACGATCGGTGCAATTCGATCTAAACGTCGTGCGTCGGGTAACCAAAAAAAGATACCTCTTGAACTCCACGCGCCCACTTGTAAACTCTGTGGTTGGATTAAGAACTCTTTGGGATAGGCGCACTGAGTCTGAGTGGCGACACCTTGCTCAAATTCGTATTTAAAAGAAGTTTAATTTTAGAATCAAGCAAGAAAGGACAATAGTCTAGAGAGTCTGATGCTGATGACAGACGTCGTGCTGAAAGCACGAAACCGCAAGATATATTAATTTATTAATTCAGTTGATGTTATAATCTATAGATGTTATAATTTGGAGTTAAAGTATAGTCACTGTGTTGCCTGCATAATCTTTTACTTACTCTCCCCTAGAAACAGATCCAATAATTCCAGCTCACCCCTGAGCTACGACAGCACCTTATAAATATTATCGCGATAAGTCCCGACTTACACATCTAACATGTAAAAATTTAAACTTATATGTATATATCTACACACTTTCATATAATTTGTGGTCTCTAGTAAACATCACTAACGCTATTTATGATAGCTGTTGTGTCTGACGACCTTATGCAAATACTGTCATTCATTCGTTTTCGAAAAGGGGTTAGGGTAACTTCGCATCTTGAGCACGTCTTGTGTTCTATCAAGAATAGTTTTAGAAGGTACTTTAAGGAAATATTTTGCGGACAACGATATCTAAAAGGACAATTCTAATCTATGTCACCGATTACCGAGGTTAAGTCCGTACTTCAATAATATTATAACTAACAAACATTCTAAACACGCTGTGAACGCATCAGCTTTAAACATTATTTTATTTGTTTAAGGTTCACCAACAATTACTTACACATAGTAACACTTACAATATAATATATACAATAATAAGAATACAGTGTAGCAATGACTTAAAGGTAAACACCACTTGTTATATGGCAATAAATATTATGTTATTATGGCAATAAAGAAAACACTAAATTTGTTTTATTATAATAAGTTAAGAATAAGTTAACAAAGTATTATTAAGTTTCTGATATACTGCTATTAAGTTTTGACAGCTGTGTGGAAAGGGATTCGAAATGTATGTCAATTCTGTCACTAAAGCTATTGATAACCTTACATATTCTTGCATAGAGTGATCTGGCACCCAAAACAGTTCTTCTTATTGGCGAATAGAGTGGTGTGACTGGGACACGAGGAAGCTTAGAAGGAACCCGAAGCTTAAACATAGTCACCATTTGCGGACAGTCAATCATGTTGCCGAAAATTTTTTGCCGGAAATTAATATTTATTACGTAACAATCTAAAGGAAAAAGTTAATACACGTTTGGTTTGTTTTAATGTTTATTTTCAAAGCAACAACTTTTAGGAATGTTTATTTATACGTACAAATGTACTAGTAATTTATATTTTTTGGTAGAAACTTTGGTTTTAATCATTCATCTTTACCTATACAAGATTTTCAGTCCAGAGGCTCAAAACCCACTCGGATCTGCCATTGGAACATCGCTAATAATAGGTGTTTCGTCTAGTTGGTTATTCAGTATTGTAACGTTGTCGTTTTCAAAATATAATCTTAGCTTTGCGCATTTTTGTGATTTTACATAAGAACTATCAAGACTCCCTCTCACCCCCTTGTGAGAAAAAATAAGACATGATCGACCCCCCTCCACCCCTAAATCGTCTTACGTAATAAATGAATGACACCTAATCACGTCTTAGAGTATCGTTCTAAGCTCAAGTGGCTACCTATACGCTTTCGCCGGTATGTTCATATTCTTTCTCTTTTGTATAGTACTCTGTACCATCCTACACACGCCCTCTAATCTCAAAGAATGTTTTGAGTTCTTACACAACACACATTGCCGGGACCTGAGATCATCAGAGAATTTGAAGTTGGAAAGACAAGTCCTTTTCGGTGCAAGCGGTTAGGCTATGGAATAACTTGCCTGTGTCAATTCGACAAGCCAAAACCTTGCACGCATTTAAAAAACTGGTCAAGGACTATTACTTGTCA
Source organism: Euplagia quadripunctaria (assembly GCA_963859945.1). NCBI lineage: Eukaryota > Metazoa > Arthropoda > Insecta > Lepidoptera > Erebidae > Euplagia > Euplagia quadripunctaria. The sequence continues at coordinate 1,779,317 of OY982562.1, read as the reverse complement.
TTATAAGCGGTTATCTTATTTTATATACCTGTATATATATATTTATATATTTATGTATGTATGTAGTATGTTTATGGCAATATAAGTATATGTTATAATCAAAATTAACCTATATCAGTACACCACAGACTACCCTGAAATATATTTGATAATATCCGTACAAAGGTTTATTGAAAGACATCGCCGTGAGCGATAAGACCGCCGACTGAAACACCTAAATGTTTTAATGTAAACATGCTTGGATTGTATCTCACTTGGTGTACAATAAAGAGATAAATAAACGCAATTGTGGATTTGTTTGTTTATTATGCTTTCATGCCCTCAACCGCTCATCACAAAATTTTGCATACACGTTGCTATTGCTACAGAAAAAAACACAGATCGATTGAAAAAAATCTATATTTAGGTAAATGTACACTATACCGGCCCAGTATATTATGCCGTGACATTATAATTTTTGTCATAAAAAAGGAAAACAGTATATAGAAACATGATTTTATACAATGACATAACAACTATAGTTATATACTCAAAATAAACATCATTTTCGAAGATGTATATTTAAAAGTTCTAAAAACCGTGTCGAGCTTTTAAACGCGTTAGCCGCAACCGCACTGCAGTTCCGACAGTTTTGTTGTCGGTGAACGTAAGGTGTCAGTGCAATTTTCATAAGGATTTCATTCGATACTGGTAAGTAAATTAAACCTAAATTTGTACACTTATTAATTAGCAGTTATCAAATACGGTTTAAAAGCTATTTCCAGTAGTTATAAAGCACATTTTAAGAGAAGTTGACGCTTTTAGAATTGCCGTCATTTTGTTCACAGACCTGAAGCTTTGATGCAAAAACATTGTGTGCGTATGACGCAACAAGAAAAAATCCGCCCGAAATGTTTTGCCTTTTATATCTAACTGGGGTTAAATTCTTTGATAAATTTGATATGGAAACGACCGCAGATTATTGTGAGGTATTTACGGTATGTTTTTGTACATTTTAACTTTTATGATCGAGTCTGAAATTAATACTCTTTGTTATACTTTACGAATTGATGTAGTATGCCAACAAAATTTAAATAATTTTATTTCATAAAGTCGTAAAAAATATTTATCTATATCGATGTTATACCTAAGGTTGTAATATAACCTGCCCATTCAGAAATGTTATTAAATAGATTTAATTGAATCCATTTTGAAGTGAAAACTTCTTTAGGCACATTGGGCATTTTTGGTATAGGGAAAAATAGCTGAACTCGCGGGACCGTCACGCTCAGATACATTTATACAGAGGTGTGTGTTTTCACTTCTGACGTGCAGTCCTACGGCTGACAGTTTTTTTATTCCCGCAACAAAGTACACGCATTTTTTACGCATTATCCCTAATTCTGGTATACCAGGAATATAAGAATGAGGAGAGAAGGAGAAACATTAGTTACTATGTTTTCTTGAAAACTACGTTGAGGGGAGGGTTTCGGTAATTTTTTTGTGTATCTGTTGCAGGGCTGTATATGAATTTAACAGAAAATATTACGAGATAATATCCGTGGCTGGCGTGAACACTTTGACATGTCGACTTGCATGTTTTTTTTTTATTGGCGCAATACCTCCTACGCATTAGGAATTCATATGAAATAAATTTACAGTTTCAAATATACATAAATTTTGGAGAAATCGACTTTGGAAACATTTAACATTTCGCATTTTAACGTGTCTAACTTGACAAAACCTCATGTCAAATTAACGATTCACATGATTTTGTGAATAAACATTGATATTTTCTTATATCAACTTACACTCGGTCACCAAAAAATATAAAATAATAATAAATAAAATATTCGTTACTTGAACTCTCAAAATATACATTTAACCTCAAAACTTAAAAATGGCCACCCTGAAAAATGGCAATTTTAGACGTGTCAACATATTCACGCCAGCCACGGAAATAATCTTCATCCACCCGGCAAAAAAGTGTCATATCACATGTTAGGTACGTTTTGACATTTTTATAGCATTGAATAGTAAATGCACTTGGTCAGCTGTAAAAACATCGTTATTAGCTCAGTGAAAAAGGGAACTTTGTTCCCTTTTTCACCTGTTTTGTTCAATTCACCGGCATAAATATTTCGGTTTTCTCGAAATAGCTGTTTTTATTTATTTATTTATCTCTTTATTGTACACCTTTCGAGTGAGATACAATACAAAACAATGTAAACATTCAGGTAATAGCTGTTTTTGTATTATGTTATCAATAATCAATATATCAATTTCAATAATGACTATCTGCGTATGGAAATAAGTTTAATAAATGTATAAAACTGTGTCAAACTTGTATTTAATTTTTTATAATTATTTTAATCACATTCTTGCATTTATTTACACACTTTTTAGCATTTAGATAAAAAACACATGCTTTGAAAATATTACGGGGACACGGAATCACGTACAACGATTGCCGGAAATAAGTCAGCTATCAAATTTTAGCACGGAATTACGAACAAACTCGAAGTTCATAACAGCGATTATTTCTATAAGTTATAGGATAGGCCACAAAATACTGTCCTATATCCATCTTATAATAAGTCTACGGACTAAAATAGTTTCCATTGCTAGTTCCTTTCGAAATTAAGAAAATGACTTGATATGCCGTAATATGGTTACATTGCATGATACATACAATTTATCTAACGCGAACGAAGCCGCGGGCAAAAGTTGGTTTTAGATATTTCTACAACATTTTTATTTGCTAAGTGTAAATATATCAATGTAGATGCATCTCACGTCTACATTTATGCATAACAGTGTGTTTAAAAACAAATGTAAGCGAATTGTAAATAATTTGGAAGTTTAACAATAAGGTAAAGCCTGTATCACGCATACTATAATGTAACAGTGGAATGTTTCGTACGTAACACATTCGGGTGAGGACTGATATAAAAAAAAAACAAAGTGAGGTAAAGTCCTCTGCAAACAGAAATGTAATTTGTTGCAACGGTAATTTATTTATGCGTATCAAGTGCGTACCAGATGAATAATATAAAAAAGTAATTTCTTAACGGATTTTCAAATGAAATGGAATTAGTGTATAGATAGTGGACGAGGATGTGTTCTAGATTAAAGATGTGTTACTCCGGAGTCATAAATCAACATTTAACATTTATATGGCATTTTGTAAAATGAAATATTGATAAGTAGCTATTTTTACCCCCTTTTATGAGTGTTGTCAAATCTTCCGTTCCCGTTAACATTATATTCATAGTCCATATCATTTGTAACAGAAACTATAGCCATGGTTCTGTTAGAAATTAATCCAAATTTATAAAGAGAAAAATGTACTTGTTTTATATTATTTACCGCCACTTGTTATACCTGAATGTCTACATTATTTTTGAATTGTATCTCACTTGAAAGGTGTACAATAAAGAGATAAATAAATAAATAAATATATTTTCTTTATTTAAGTCCAATACATTTTATACAGCAAAGAAATGAACCTTTAATGAGTTATTATTAATATTTTTTTTTTTAATATGTCTATTTTAATACATGACTAACAAAAATGTATTTTGAACAGTTTCAATTTGGAGACGACGAAGAAAAATCTTGGTACCAGTTTTCGGCCCTAAAATAGTGGAGAATTTTGTGGAAGTGTTTGCAGAACAGAGTCAAAAGCTTGTTAAAATACTATCAATGTGGCCTTTCTTAAGTAGTTATACGTTGGATTCAGTCTGCCGTAAGTTGTACAGTCAAATTAGTAATATATAAAAGCCTAGAGCGTATAGTGTAGAACGAGTTTCAGAACAAAATATATTGACATACTGTCACTAGGCCTTTCCATTTCTCATTATTATTTATTATTTCAATAAATAATTTAGGCTCAATTTGCGCAAAGTTTCTAGACATCTTAATCAATTTATAGACTTTAGTAGAAGATGACTGAAAATCTACGCATGAAACCGCAATGTATTAGTTGACTGTCAAGTTATATTCAAATGCAAAACGGGAGGTACCATACAATGTTGTAGACATAGCAAGGCATGACGTAACGTCATCGTTATAGTTGTAATTTCATGGTGATTTGGTGATAATGAAATAAAAAAACCAATAGCAATTTTCAGAGTATTTGAAGATATTATATTGACTAATTTAGATAAAATAATTTATTTTGAGCTTAGGAAAATACTCGTTTTGGTTTGAGTCCGTTGAAACCTCTGGGTACTAAATTGACGAGGACACCACGAAGAGATTATGCCGAAGTTAAACCGACAACCACGCGGGGTAGTATCCGAAAGAGTCTAGATGGATCACATTATTATCACAACATATTGTAAATAGAACTCCCGCATTCGTGGCAGCCTTCATGTCCGTGACATTGCGGATAAATTGCAGGAGTGTCGTTTTCGCTGGTATGGCCACGTTTTGCGGCAACCGGCTACTTACGTGGGGAACAATGTCTGGCCATGTCGCCTCCGCCGGGCCCCGGCAGGACGGGTAGACCAAAAAAGTGCTTGACGTCGTAAGAGGTGACATGCGTGCCAATGGACTCACTATTAGGGATGTCGAAGATCGTGCGAAGTGGAGGAGAAAAAGTCGGAAGGCGGACCCCGGGCACCGAAGCGGAAGTTTCGGTTGTAACCTGGAAGCAACGTCATGATGATGATGATTGTAAATAGAACATATTTATAGGCACGTTGTACAGTGATATGTGACATCGCTGACAGTTGACACTTAAACTAATCACCAATATAATGTATCTGTTAAATTTTGGTGGTATTATGATCATGATTCTAAGACATATGAGTTATTTTACAGAAACAGCACTAGGAGTGAAAATAAACGTCCAAGAAAATTCGAATTCTTCCTTCCTGAATGCTATGTGCAACATTCTGAAATTAATCTGTCAGAGAATATTTCATCTGTGGCTTCAGCCCCATTGGCTTTACGGTTTGTTTCCTCGATACAAGACACATCAGAAATGTATAGCCTTACTGCACGATTTCACGGACGAGGTAATTTATTTTTTATGTATTTTTCATTGAAATCGAACTCTATCGTTTGTGCTACATAGATAATAGAACTAATAAGAGGTCTTACGACTTGGTTACTTCCGCGCCGTTGAATTTCAATTTCAATAACAGGTGTAAACGTTCAATTTCCATCTCACAACGGCTACAGACCATGCTTACTATGTGCGTAATATATATTTTAAGGCTTTATATGGAAGTCAAATTTCAAAAAGCAAATGTACCATATAGCTGCATTAATCACAAAAACGTCTTTATATATATAGACGTTTTTGTGATTAATTCTGCAACCTGTATATAGTTTTTTTAGGTATTTCTCCTTTGTATCTCCATTGTACCCACTGTTTACATGTGTTTGTGTTTGTAATTATATATGTTTGATATAAGTGTTTTATTTACTTCTTTTATAAGGTCATAATAAAAAAGAGAGAAGAACTAAAAAATGAGAAATCCTCTAAGACAGAGGTTGACCATGAATTCGGTTAGTTTATATTTACGGTATTTATTTTAACTGCTTAATTTTTTTTTAAATAACAATATATATGTCGCCGCATCAATAATTAGATGATTATATGATTAAATTATTATAAGTTTGTAAATTTGTTCCAAATCATTACTAAAAGCTGATTGATTCAATAAGAAAGAATTCTAGATTTGATAAACAATTATAATTCGAGTTCAACTATTATATTGCATAGAATTATGTTGGTATTCAATTATGTGGGTATTTATTGTAAAACTACTTCCTAATATTATCACATCAATATAACTAAACATAACTTGCATACTTGGTAGATCTTAAACAGTTTTTAGAAGATAATAAGTAACTAATCTTTGATTGTTCCGGAAGTGTTGTTATTACGAATGTAAAAGCCTTTTTAATAAATTCAAAATAACCTTTAAATAAACCTTTGGGCTATTTAAAAATATGTAATAAATAACTCTTGATTTAATTAGCTAAATTATAACGTCAAATAGTAATTTTGTAATAAAACTCCAGCCACGTGTTAATGTGACGTAAACTTTGAAATGGCGGGGAGTACAATATAAAAGCCAGTGATTTGAGTCGAGGGACTCACTTTGCTGGCGACATCGAAAGGAGTAACATTGTAAGTAAACTATGTTAATTTGATTTTAAATAAATAGATGTTCTGATGTTTAATTTACTTGCTTTTTATTGCTAACCTATTTGTGTAACTATTTTACTAGCTTTATATATGCGTGTAGCACAACAGTTATAGAAGTGTCAATCCTATGATAATGTAGGCAGAACCGATGGCCCAAAACAGGGTCAGCGGGTCTGCCCTTTTTTTTTAATAACCCCTCATTTCTATATTCGACATATACAATAACAATTTTTTAAGTTCTGTGACTAAATAATAGTTATTTTAATTCGTTTTTTTTTAGACTTAGGATTTTATAGAAATGCAACGTTTCTGGATCTATTGTTAAAATTATCTGGCGGAGAAAATGGTTTCACCAACGTAGAACTAAGAGAAGAAACATTGACATTGATGGTAGCTGGCACATACACTTCTGCTGTCGTGATGGGGCACACCATCCAGCTTCTGGCCAAGTATCCTGAGGTACAGGAGAAGTTGTATCAAGAGTAAGTTCAAAAAATACCATTCATTTACAATCTTACTTATATCGTATCGTATTACGTAAATAAATGTGCACCACACACACTAACCTTTTCTCCTTTTTGTTAACGGATTTCGGAGAGGTTTAGTATTTTCAATATTTTCATAAAAAAATATAAATAGTTAGGAACACTCTATTTAAAGTGTGAGAATAATACGTCTGCTGGTAGCGAGAGGTGCGATAGTAAAAAATTATATATAGGTACAATAAGGTGTTGAGGTTGGCCGTTAGCAAGCATATCATATATTATTTCTATAATATTAAACTATGTAACAATAAAATTGTCATGAATAATTTACATTGCTACATAATAGTAATCTGGTCGGAATCGTTTCCGATATAAAAGCATTTTAGGTTCTTTTTCGCCTTCGTTATTAGAAAGAGAATAGAATTGTAATACTTTTGGAATGTCTAAAACATACTTAATTACAAACCAAACATAAAATATGAGTATCTAAAAATAGAATTTTGTGTATTTGGTACGACAGTTTTTTTGAGGGCTTGTGACATATTTTGATATAATTGATTTTTGCTATAAAACACCACGATTGATCTTAACTTCGAGTAACTTCTCGTGTTAAAGTACCACTTTGTAATAACTTAATATATCTCAGTTTATTTATGTTACGTTACCTTACGAGATCTTTATACCATAAGATTATTTTTATTGCTTTTCGAAGTAGTCTCCGTTCTTTTTTAAGCACCGTCGCATGCGATGGAACCATTGACTGAAGCAGTGAGCTCACTCTTCGTTAGGGATCTCTTCCACACCTTTTTCAAACCCAGGCACGGCATTTTCAGGGTTCATAAAACGAATCTCACTAAGTTAATCTTTTATTTTTATATAATGCACCGACAGAGGAAGAGGCTTTCGCTCACGCCCAAACTGTTATAAATACTGTCACTGATTGGCTTAGCGAAAACGTCTTAACACTAAATTCAGACAAAACAAAATATATGACATTTTCAAATCGAGGGTCTCCTCCACATCATCCCTGATCTACTGTGAACCATTGTTGTTATCACCCTCGAACCGCAAACTGCTCGTGCACCTGCCCTTCAGACTTCAGAATGTCAACAGTATACTCTTGTCTTGTCACACACCGATGCTAAATTGTCAAATGTCATTGCGTTTAAAAACAGCTTTTAAACTCTGTAGTCCCGATTATCACCCATAAACTTAGTATACTTACGATAGTATACTAAGTTTATGTTGTCACCACTTTAACAGGGGTCCTCGTGGTTATCCACCATGACATTCTAAATTATTCTTTTAAAATTATATTTTTTTCCAAGATACCAATATGCCATGATGTCGATAAAAACAGCCTTATCAATGATTGTACGAGAATTTAAAATAGTTGAAGATAAAGAAAATGGACCAGTACCTAAAATGAGAGTTAGACTCGATATCATGATGAAGGCAGTCGAAGGGTATCGAGTCGCTTTGGAGAAAAGAGAAAAAATTCCTCCACGACAACAGGAATAATGGAAATTGTGCAGTTATTTATCTTTCTAAGTAGGGGAATTTGGTATTAGAAAATATTTATGGAAGGAAAATATATTATTTGCTCTGGTACTACTAAATTTCGTGGTCCGAAAACACTTCTGGTGGTTCGGAAGACGTTAACAAAGTTCTAAATACTACATGAAATTGTATTTATAAAATAAACCAAGTGATTATAATAAATTATAACTATATTTTTTTATTTCATATTAGTATTTTTTTACCTACTGATCGAATCATTACATTACCGACGTACATATAACTATTATTTATATAAAAATTTCGTGTCTTGTTGGTCCGCGATGAACTTTTCTTTAATATTGGTTCATTCGCTAGTACTAATGAACCGATTTAAATGGAAATTTGCACACTGTGCAGTTTGATCCAACTTAAAAGATAGGATATTTTTGGTCTCAATTTATAGCCACAATATTTTTTATTGCAAATTACTTAGCCACAGCAACGCGTCGCCAGTATTAAATAAAAACAAACTGAATTTAAGCATTATGTAATGACTTCAAACAAGAGTGATTAAGTGCGAGTTTAAGCCTCCTCACAGAAAACCGGCAGTGAAGCAATGCTTGCATTGCATTTCGCCGCGTGAGTGAGATTACCGGAGGCCCTAACCCTTCCCTCTATTCCCGTCCTTCCCCTCTCCTCTCTTCCCACTCTTCCCCCCCTCCCCCTCTTCTCCTACTCCCACCTTAAAGGGCGGCAACGCACTTGTTACTCTCGAGTTACAGGTGCCCATGGGCGGCGGTAGTCATTTACCATTAGGTGACCCGTCTGCTCGTTTGCCCCCTATCCCATAAAAAAAAAGTGGAGGTAAGAGTCTACCAGCAAGGCGTGAAAATTATTGCAAAAGAGAGTTCAAATCTCACTAGTCAATGTCTTCCAAAAGTACATCAATAAATGGCAAATGCGAGCGCTCTTGCGCGTTTAAACAATTAAAATAAAATAAAGGAATTTATTGAAGAACCCTACATACCTAAATATTCGATAGAAGAGCTAACAGTAATAATAACGTAATATAACATAATAAATTAATTACTGAAAATATGTAGTAATAACTAACGTTTATTTTTTGTTGTAATAGTAAAAAATGTTCATAATGATATTCATGATAGGATCATGTAAATGTATCTATTTATGTCACCGTGTTCATCGTTAGTTTGCATCGTTAGTTTATAAATCATACTCGCGCTATTATAAACTAATCCAAAAATGTGAACTACGAGTACAACTAAGGTTGCCAACTTTTTTATGAGAAATAAAGTATATTAAAGTCGGAGAGTTAAAAAAATTAGAAAAATAAACAGTAATTATTGTTTTTTTTTAAATTTAGAAACATATTTTTGGAGCTTCTCGCACAAATCAATATCTTACTGTCATTTTTTAAATATTAAGACTACACAATTTAAATCTTAATTTAAAAAGAATAGCTCATTTTTTTATTAAATTGATAGAAAAATCTATAATCCCGCCACTTGGCATTCATTACAGAAAATTAAGCATCGCGTCGTAAGCAGAGCATCTTTCTCCCGTCTACGCAGTATAATAATAGCACATGTGAACAGCATCAACATTTTATGTTACTATCAAAAGGTTTAAGAATATTTCAATCTATACTAATATTATAAAGCGGAAGAGCTTGTTTGTTTGCTTGTTTGGTTGAACGCGCTAATCTCAGGAATTACTGATTCGCATTGAAAAATTCTTATATTATAGCGCCTTATAAATAGGCTATTATAGCGTAAGTATTTTCGCTTTTGCATGGGAGTGATGTACCTGTTACGAAGTAACAATCATCTTATCTGTGGTTATAGTAGCTACGTGATTAATTGACGACCCCTAAGTGGTAAGGCCTAGTTGGTATGAGCTAAATACCAAAGGAATATCAGTATATTCATTGTCATCACACTTGGTGTATACCATTTCGAAGGAGGTTTTCTTTAATTTAGTGTATTCTTAGCTTTTTATTGTCCAACGCCACAAAAAAATGGCGTTGGACAGGACATACTCTAAGAGGATCAGAAAAATGGAGCAAAACAGTTATGAACTGGTATCCCTTATATCAGAAGAGAAATAGAGGAAGACCGTATAAAAGATGGGCAGATGACATAAAGGAGCCATCCATAAAATCTACCATCAGACAAAGAGACATTCCCAAATGCATATATAAATATATAGTCACACTAAAATGCAGATTACAAAGAGGTCACCTTGTTGCTGCGTATGTCACCCTAGTTTTAAGAATACAGATTACTCTACGCGATAGGCGATATCGTATTTAGATGCAATTACTGCCAGGCTATGCGATATACAATATTTTATAATCCATCTATATTTATATTATAATACATCTTTTTCTCTCCCACATGTCCACTTATTGGTAATATATGGAAATCATTTAGTATTACCCTTTTTTCGTCTTAATTGGTTATTCTCATTACGTCATTTACTATACATTATTGGGGACCGGTTCAATCCCTATTTTTATTTATTTCATTATTTTCATTCTTCATTATTATTATTTTATTTATTTTCCACAATGTACATTGGATACCAAGTTCTCGCACAAAGGCGCCTGGCGTCATTTGCGATGGAGTAACTGGCTTAATATATAACATATTTTCTTTTTCATCATACATAAATATCTTTGATTTTTTTACTTTATTCACTTTATTTTTCTTTTTATCATTATTTATTTTATTCATTTGCGCATTATTTATAAATTTCATTTCAGCGGAATTTCATATCCGGTAAGTAAGTTCTACTACTTTAGGTTGATTATATATGATATCTTGAGTTGTGTCTAAATTTAAGTAATCTACTAGATGAATCCTTCATGTTAAATACATATATTAAAGGCTTGTGGTCTGTTTTAATTTTGAAATGCCTTCCATACAAATATGGTCTAAAATGTTTAATTGCCCAAACAATGGCTAGAAGTTCTTTTTCTATAGTAGCATAATTTTTCTCTGCTTTATTTAAACTTCTACTAGCATATGCTACTGGCCTCCCATCACTATTCGACAATACACTACCAATTGCAAATCTAGATGCGTCTGTATGTAAAAAAAAATTATTTTCTTTATCAAAATTTAGATATTGTAGCACTGGAGGAGTACTTATCGCAATTATCAATTCCTCAAAAAATCTGACATTTCTCATCCCAAATAAACTTTTCATTCTTTTTACTCAGTTGATTTAAGCTCTTATTAACTATTATAAATTTTCTGTAATAATTGACTAAGGCTACAAAACTCTTAACTTCTTTTTCGTTTTTTGGTACTGGATAATCTTTAACTGCTTTTATTTTTTCTTAATCTGGTAAAATTCCTTCTGCTGACACTGCGTGTCCTAAATAGAGTACATTAAAAAAAACACATTTTATAGGATTTAGTTTCAAATTTACTTTACGTAATCTTTCGAAAATATCTATTAAATTTCTGTTATGTGATTCTAAACTTCTTCCAAAAACAATAATATCATCCAAATAAACAAAATATCTCTCATACGTTAAACCTGACATCGCTAATGTTATCATTCTGCTAAAAGCACTAGGAGTCGTTTTCAATCCCATTGGGAGCCTAGTTAGCTGGTATCTTCCTGAGTTATCGAAATTACAACAGTTATAGAAATCTACGGGATGTATTTTTGGATTCAGATTTTGAATTTCTACAGGCTCACTGTTTACATTTAAAATCTGTACTGGAATTTTCCCATTGACTGGTCTAACTAAAGCATCAGCAATAAAAACTCCCTTACTTACTTCTTCTAAACATATTATACAGTCTGAAATTTGATCTGTTGAAACGTAATGTATCGATTCTGAACGTTTTTCTACAGTAAAAATTTTTTGATTATATTTTTTATCGTAATTTATAATTATTTTCTTATTATTTTCGATATGTATTGTAACTGTTTTATCTTTATATTTAATCTCCGCTTTACATTTCTCTAAGAAATCATTGCCCAAAATTCCTAAAGCTGTACATGGTAATGATTCAAAAATGTAACCTTTCTGCTTTATTATCTCGTTATTAATATTGAGTTTTAATGAGGTAAAACCTATTGATGTAAGACTTTCACCTATGCCTCGAATACTCATCTTATTACGTATTATTGCTATATTTAGATTTTTGATATAACTGTTTTTTTTTGCTGAAATAGTAGCACCCGTATCTAAAAGCCATGATGTGGATTTGTCATTAATTTTTGTTTGAATTGTTATAGAGTTGCCTCCAAACAGAATAAGGTTAGGAACGAAAAGCTGATTTTCGCTTACCTCTATATTTTCATCCTGTTCCTTTTGCTCATCGTATTCATTATATTTGTCGTATTCTTCTTGTTTCTTTACACTATTCTTATTAGCTCTTTATATAATTCAATAAGTTTCCCCCTACTTTCATGATTTTTTTTTATTATTATTTTTATCCTTTAATATCCCTTGCTCTGTTAAAATATTTATTAAATTTTTATATTCGTTGTACACTGTTTTGGCTTCTTAAAAAAATATTTTAACAATAATTTCACCTTTTCTCCTACTTGGTCCTATTTTAATTATACATGTCCTGATTTCTTTTAACTCGTCATAAAATACCTCAATTTCATTTGCCATATCATTATAAATCAATACTTATCAATACTTACTCACGTGCCGAAGCATGGCTCTCCCACCTAACTTCTGACCATCTTGGGTAACCAAAAAGAATTGCAAATGCAAGATTTATTACATGTAGTTATAAGATAAAATAAACAAATATACTCATAAATTAAGAAACTCGACTAGCGGAAGCGATAAACTAAACTGCGTAAGTAGTATTTTAAGGAATGTAATATTTTACTAAAATTAAACTATTTACAAATATAAGATCATACTGATCCTTTTCTACTGCGTAGGACACAAGCGTACGACGGGACGTACATACGTCCCCTTAGAGGTTTTGTAACCACTCGCCTTATTCCATCTTTACCGGGATGAACAGACTCTACAACAGCTAACGGCCATGCAAGCGGAGGGACGTTATCTTTTATGATTACAACTACAGTCTCAGGCGTTATGTTTGCTGAACGCATATTCCACTTTTGCCTTGTTTGTAAACTGTGCAAGTAGTCTATCTTCCACCTATTCCAAAAATACTGAACCATTTTGTCTAAAAGCGCATGCCTGTTAAGCAAATTAAGATTGGTGGAGGACACCTCAGCCGCGGGTAAGGAACCTAATGGCGCAGTGTGCAAGAAGTGGCTAGGTATAAGAGCGGTGGATTCTGAGAGATCTGAACTTAACGCGGTAAGGGGTCTCGAATTTAATAAACACTCAATTTGAGTGAGAATAGTAATTAACTCTTCGTATGAGAGAAGCTGTTGCCCAATAACCTTAAATAGGTTAGTTTTAATAACTTTGAAGTGACCAGAGGTCGGGCAGTTAAATTTCCATTTAATTCGACTCTCTCTTAATTCCTCTTCAACGCGATGACGATATTCATTGTTAAGAAACGCATATCTATAGATCGCGCATATAAGAACTCGCGCCAACATAATTAGTCCCGTTATCGGAATACAGCCATTCTGTAGGACCGTGACGAGAGAGGAATCTCTTTAAGGCAGCTAAGAAGCTAGGCGTACTGAGGTCCGTGGCAACCTCTATATGTAGACTGCTCGAGTTATAAGGCATGTAAATTAACAAATAAATGCCTTTTGACTGGTCACTCCACGACGACGGATCGGATCGTATACGGGATAGGGCCTGCGTAGTCACAGCCTGTGTGTGTAATTTTTATTTTTATATGTGTATATTTACATGTTTATATTTATCTGCAAGGATGTATATGTATATTTTGTATTCGGTTATCTATTATTATATAGCATTGTAAATTGTCTCGTGTATATAACAAAGTGTATTATCAGCTTATTGTCAACTATGATTTTTTTTTTCTCTTTTCTCCCTAAGCACCTGCCATGTCCCTCACTGAATCACCCAAAGGTTGACTGGTAGATAATGCCATGTGGCATTAAGTCCGCCTCGTGCAATATAAAATGCAGGAAGTATTAAATAAAATAAATAAAATAAAATAAAAGCCTTAACAACTTCTCTAGTACGACAATCGGGAAAATCGGCCATAAGCGGATATATCGGACGCGGCTGCATGCGGAAGCAAACATTACATTTATGCCCCACACGGCGCACTGTTGAGTGGGCAGCTAAAATCTATTGTCTAAGTAAGGTAAGTCATATACACGCTGGACCTGAATTATTCCTGTAATAATTCAGGTCCAGCGTGTATATGTTTTTTGTGGTAATGTTCAATGATCATATCTATGATGTGATCATGGCGAGGCAAAATCAGTGGGTGTCGCTGTGCGAAATCTAAGTTAGAGTTGGTTAAGCGGCCTCCAATTCGAATAAGTCCATTGTGTAAAAATGGCCTTAATCTATTAAAGGCTGGCGAACCAGCGGTTTGATTTTCTAAATGTTGAGTTTCTTCGGTAAAATACTTTTGCGGCGTAATACCACGTGACAAACAGTCAGCGGGATTTTTTGAACCTGCAACGTGGTAACAGTAACACTGTGCGTAACAACTTTGATAGCAAGACAGCTCCAGACGAGCGATCGTCAGGCGCGCGGATAGTGCGTCCTTAGATTTTGCGCAAAGAAGTCGCACAACATTACCATTAGCACAGCTCACGTGTATGTACATTACCCCACCATAAGCTTGCTCACTGGCATCTGAGAAACCAACTAGTGTCTCGGGTGGTCACTCCGAGATATCGCGGTATGCGAATGTGGTTAAGCATAGGAAGCTCAACGCAAAATTGTCGCCACAGTGTAATGATGTGGTGCAGAGGCACGTCATCCCAATCAACCTTTAATTGCCATAAGTTCTTAATGAGCAAGTTGGCGTACAAGATAGATGGCGCAACGAAACCCATAATATCCCAAGGTTGGGCGATAGTGGATAAAATAACACGTTTACTGCAGACGTCACTCGGCGGTTCAATTTCGAAATAAAAGGTATCTGATTCCGTCGACCAATGCAAACCCAAAAAATTTTTTTGCATGGTTTTATCAAATTCAACCTCTTGTGGAATTTTGTGCGTCGCGGGAATTTCATTTAAAACATTTAACGGATTACTATTCCACGTAACGAGATTCCACCTTTAAATGAACTAATTAATTATTTCGCGGCAGTGGTCGCCTTTTCGGCAGCTTCGATTAAAAAAGCTAGATCGTCCATATTTAATGACGAAGGAACGATGTCACTGGTACGAGGAAATTTTGAACCGTCGTCATTGACCAATTGTTGCACAGTATGCAATGCATGATAGGGACTTTAGTCCGAAACAAACACTACTAAATTCATATATTAGTAGTGGCTCTTGCGGGTTAAAGCGGTAGAGAATTTTTTGAAAGCGGTGGTGATGCTTTTGTACATTAAAGCATTATGTACTCACTTTTAAACTTGTTTTATAGGGTGTTAATGTCACCGATGTTTGACGAATGATGTGTTTCTAGTCTTTCTATGTACCTTTAATTACTTTATTTATTAGAAAATAATAAAACATTTGCATGCCATTATTTGACATAATTCCGAATAGTTGCGCATGCTAAGTGGCGCCACTGTCGTGCACTATCCTTTAATGGCAAATCTCTGTGAATATGTTAAATAATGATGAAATCCACGTATAATTATTGGCTTATTTATTTGCTACTGAATTATTAATTGACTTTCTATTTATTACATTGACATTAATTTATTTTGACATTTCTTATTATTTTAACATTAATTTATCATTTTGACATTAGTTTGTTATTTTGCGTATTATAATTTTTGACATTAACTTAATATTGTAGTTTAATGTAAAACTTTGATATAAATCCAATAACTGTATAAAATTAGTCATCATTATTTAATTATAATTTTAATTTTATTATTTTAATTGTAACTTTATATAATTGTATAGAGAATCAAATTGTGAAATAAAAAATCCATACGGTATTCAACACAAATGTATTTTATAATGAATAAATGCAACACAAAAAATACAATATAAAGCACAATCAAGGCTATATGTACATGATGTAGACGAGAAAAGAAACTGCTGAAGACGGTGTAGATGAGATAAGAAGCCTTAAAATCCTTTTTAATTTTTTCTGTCGACAAATCTTACTCGGAATCCGTCAACATCCTTCATCATTATGTCAAATGTTAGTTTAATTGGTTCATCGTTAACTGTGCCACTTCCCTCGCTATCATCTTTGTTTAGTACTCGATATTTTCGTAGTAATGTTGCTAGTGCTGTTTTCAGTAACATCATGGCAAATTGGTATCCTGTAAGATTAATAACATTAAATTTACATCAATATATATACACTAGCAG
Organism: Euplagia quadripunctaria; assembly: GCA_963859945.1. Lineage (NCBI taxonomy): Eukaryota > Metazoa > Arthropoda > Insecta > Lepidoptera > Erebidae > Euplagia > Euplagia quadripunctaria. Next base: position 1,762,763 of record OY982562.1, on the reverse strand, counting down.
CGCCCCGTGGTTTCACACGAGTAAGTCCCGATCCCGTAAGAATATCGGGATAAAAAGTAGCCTATGCGTTAATCCAGGTCTCCAGCTATCTACATACCAAATTTTATCGCAATCGGTTTAGTGGTTTTTGCGTGAAAGAGTAACAAACATCCATCCATCCATCCAAACTTTCACATTTATAATATTAGTGGGATTTATGATTGATTAACATTTAAATTAGTCTCTGTGTTCGCTTAATAATCTGTAGAGGCGCATTTTTTTAGCCACCTGATGAAGCTGACAATTAATGTTGTATCTACGATGTTAGCATAGTAGTCGTTAATGAAACAAAGGCTTTTTAAAATGTTCACATCGTACGTGGAACTTTTTCCTTATTCTGTATTATTATTTTAAATTATTAAACAATAATAATATTAGCTAAATGATATGTATTATCTCTGTATATAATTACTTATATATGTATGTATTTGTTTAGTTATATGTATTATTATATGTAGTACACCGTCAGCTACCATTCGCTCCTGTCACTAAATCCATCCAAAGGTTGTCTGGTAGAGATCACTTTTAGCGATAAGACCGCCCATTGGAACTACCTTTAGTACTAAATTTAAAATACATTGATATTTTCATGTGGTGTACAATAAAGAATATTCTATTCTGTTCTAAACACTTAAGGGTAATAGTATAAGAATACTTACCTAAACAGTTTCGAGGTCCGTGACTAAACGCTAGGAAGGCAGCTGGATGCTTCAACGGTCCTTCAAGAAAACGTTCAGGACGGAACTGCTCTGCATCATCTCCCCAGTACACAGGGTTGCGATGTGTGCCCCAAATATTTATTACAACTCCACACCCTTTCAGTAAAGTTACGCCCGATGCTAAATTTAGAATGTATTATTATTACATTACATTTTTTACATTTCTCTTATCAGTAGGACATCTGTGTCTGAACTAGAAAACTTAATATCTGCGCTTCAGACTGCAGCGCCTGCTACAGCAATTTTTATTTGAATACACTATCTATGATCATAAAGTTGCAAGTCAGTTAAAACAAATTAAATACAAAACAAATAATATAATACGAACAGTTGTGGAGTGTTAGCCTCTTTGTGTGTAGTTAGTCTCGGTTTCATAGCTATATTAAAACAGTAGGTACACCATACAGTAATACAATACCCTACTACAGATGATGATAACAGAGTTAAGAAGATCAATTATTTATTTTTAAATATACCTTTGGTAGATTTCTGTCTGTTAAAGTTTATTTCTTAAGAAACAAAATTGTAATGGACAAACTCATACTGCACAATCATTTGCTAACTAGAAAACGTTTTACTTCTACTCGGGTTTTGCCACTACGCTGGGCATCTTTCAGAAAAGGATTTGCCTTTTTTTGTTTTGATTTGATTTTGTTTAAAAAATAAATATAATTTTATTTCTATTTATAAAATCTTAATAACTAATTTGTTTTCAATATTCAAAATATGTAGTTAAAAATAAACATACGCAGTTTTGTATCCTTATTCATTTCTCTTAGAATTACCGGCACCGGTGGATACAAACGTAGACTCTCCCGGAGAACAGCTTCTAAATATTTGAGACGTGGCAAGTCTTTGGTGACTACTGGTCTGTCTGAATCGCCAAACACTTCTTGTAATCTTAAAAATAATTGAGTATACCGTTTTAGTTTTGTATTTTGAATATATGTATATTTTTTATAAGAGTTCTAGAAAACTGGGTTCACAAAAATGGAACATAGCGTACACTCAGTCACTCACGCTACCACGTTAACCACGAAATTCTATTATTTACCTAAAACCTGGTTTGGATTATTATCAGTTTTTCCATAACTCAACAATTATCCGTTTTCTAATATTTTAAATTATCGACTATTTGTGACATCTGGAATAGTATATCTGGCATAGGGTTAAGCCTGAATATCAACGGGGTTATCTTTCATCATTCAAATTGGAATTTATCAGGACGAGAACAATATGTAATGTTCATTTTTCTCTTACAATAGTAGCTACTATTATCTAAGAAAAGAATAGTAGCTAATAATAATAATAATGTTTTTAACTTCAATAGCTAACTTGTTTTTACAACAAGATTATACAGTACAAAAACTTACATATGTACGTAATAAATGTCTAGGTGCCAGGTGGCCAAATGTATGAACTCATTAACACCAAATTTACAGTAATGAAAGAAAGAAAGAAAGAAGAAAGAAAATATAAATACATTACACATAATTTTATTAGTGTGTCGTGATGCGCGGCACAATACTTGTTCACTGCGATCGCGGGGAAGCGCAGTGGACTGTGCGACGATCGCCTTACAACAGTCATATTTTTATTATATATCTATGCAGTCAACACAGCGTTGACTGACTCGGACCGGACCGGACCGACACAAGACACAACACCGCTAGCGATCGCGTCGCACATACGTTACCCGCCATGCAAGCGCTACACCAAATGCGCAAACTAAAGTTACTCAGTTATCGAAACTGCGTGCTAAATATATTGCTCTCTATTACGAATTTGAATTTGGAATCTGTACAAACGAAGCACTACCGGCGCAGCTAGGTAACGCAGTGAACCCACGCGTCGCCGAACAGCTACATGTTTCTACCTACACGTTTATTGGCCATAACCACTAGGTAAGTAATATTTATGAACAATTAAATTATATTGAAATATATATCCCAGTCTGACGTTAATATTATTTTTGTTTTCAGGCCACATAATTAAACAACTAGGGCAAGCCGCATCATCAACGTCGGTGTGGAGTGTGTGTTTAAAGGGTCACAGTTCAGCTAATGTTACAGTACACATATACTGTCTGTAACGCTGGTTTTCAAATGCAGCCAGAGAAACCAGGTGGCTATTCGAACTTGCATTGTAAAAATTGGCATAAGAATAACAGCAACAAAAAAGTCTCAAGATTACGCACGCTTATGAAGTAGTCTTCATAAGCGTGCGTAATCTTGAGACTTTGTGACATAGTTGTCAGAAATAGGTTTTGCTCCGTAACAAGCATGAAAATCAATGGAATCCAGTAAGGTAAAATTACTTTGTCTGTAAAAGAATCACACACACAAACACACACACACACACACACACACACACACACACACACACACACACACGCATAGTGTGACAGGCAGTACTGCAGCGATGGAGGCATATTATGTTATGCACAGAGTTTTTGATTAATCAATAACAAACTTTTAAATTTAAACCTAAAATTATGCAAGCTTTTGAGTGTTCGAAGGGGAGGAGAAATATTATTCCAGATCTTACTAGCACGATATCTGAAACTACGTTTAAAAGCCGCAGACTTATGCTGCGGGATATGTAAGTTTATTCGCGATGCTCTAGTAGGATATTTACTGTTTTTATGAAACCAATTAAGTTTAGTGTACAGATAGTCCGGCTTTTCTATCGTTACTACTCCAAACAGAGCCGTGGCTAAATGCGACTCCCTCCTATACTTAATCTTAAGAATATTACTATTATTAAGATATGGTGTCACATGGCTCCTTGGTGGTATATTGCAACAAAAGCGCTCGCAAGCATTTTGCACTCTCTGAATCAGACTTTCTGTTCTAGCTAAAAGTCTAGGACCATATGCAACATCTAGGTAGTTAAATTTAAATAACACTAAAGAGTCAACTAGTTGTTCACGGAGCTCAATATTTAGGTAATCTCTTAATTTATAGAGGAGCTTTAATCTGTAGAAACAGTTTCTTACGCCCTTCCCTACGTGGTGTTCGAATTTGAGTTCCTCATCCATTATCAGCCCTAGATTCTTAGCCTCATGTACACCTTCGATGGGAACATTGTGTACGTAAATGACGGGGTTGTAATCTCCAATCCGAGCGATTTGATATTTAGAGCCTAGAATCAAAAATTTTGTTTTCTTGCCATTTAGCACAAGCGTGTTCAGCTGTGCCCATTTACAGAAATTAACCAGATCCTCATTTATTTTTATTAAGGCTTCAAGGTATTCGGAGGCCTTAAATCAATATAATATATTTGCACATCGTCAGCTTATATATGGAACTTACAGTGCTTTATTGCCCGACCAATATCAGCACTGTAAAGAATGAACAGCAAGGGTCCCAAAACGGACCCCTGCGGCACGCCCCTCCCCAGGGCCGAAAGGGTCGAACAAGCTATCGAACCGTCGCTGTTTTGAGTTTCTACATATTGTGTTCGCCCGCTTAAGTAGGAGAAGAACCAATGTATTGCGCTATTCTCAAATGGCTAATGGCAGAACTTACTCCTGAAACACTTTTTCTTGCACATCAGGGTGATTAGCCAGCATACAAATAGTGAAACACAATCCCACAGTAGAAGTGTCGGTACCAGCAACCAACATAACAAGAGTTTCTTCAAGTAACTCCTGGTCGGAATAGCCACGATCGCCGCCAGATGCTTCTATATTAAGTTCTAGAAAACTCCTTATATTTTTTGTGTCATCTGTTAGGACAATATAAGTTAACAATTTTATGTTATTTCAAATATACATAATGAATTACAATATTGTTACCAAATCAGCTTCAGTTTGTTGAAAATACATTATTTGTCACCGACAGCAAGTAGAGGGTTATTATAATAACGTGAACGAATATATTTTTTTTTAAATATATAATAAGATTTTATTTTATTAAGCGTGCGACCCTTACTCTACTACAATTACTTAACCTCTATTGATTTGCTTATTTTTTTGGTTTTTCTTTTTATACTACGTCGGTCGCTTGTTAAGCCGATAGCAAGATATTAAAAATGGAAAAAAATGCTACGTCAGTGGCAAACAAGCATACGGCCTGCCTGATAGTAAGTGGTTACCGTAGCCTATGAACACTTGCAATTCCCGAGGACTCGCGTGCGCGTTGCCGACCCTTTAAAAACCTAAACACTCCTTTCTTGAATTCTGATTATTTGATAATTTCTATAAAATAAAAATAGAATTAGAAAACCTAAGCCTATGTCTTTTTTTATATACGAAAAAGTAGCGTCGCTCGCGCATTAGTTTCATTTAAATATGATGTCTTTCTTACTCGTATGTATGGTGAGAAAATATTTACAAGTATGAAAATAATTTTAATATATTATGTATATTATCAGGTTTAGGGTAGACATTCTTTGTAAAAGGCTTAAAAGTAGACCTATTGGGGGTGCGGCTGCACTTTCACGGCTGCTGCCGAACTTAGAAGGACACGACACCTCCTGTAGGAGACTCTACGATGGTATCGTGCGGTCCATAGCGCTATATGGGGCCCCTATTTGTGCGGAGACCCTGACGGCCCACAATGCCGCCATATTGCGCCGACCACATAGCCGTTGGAGTCATAAGCATAACGCATAGACGTCGGAAAGCGCAGAATGATCTCCGGCCTCCATGACCGCTGGCCTAGGGCACCGGTTTTAACGCGCTTTTATCGACGCTCCTACTCAATAGGCATGGTCCCGAACTCAAGGAAGACAGCTTTAGTGCACCCGTCCAACTATAGCCATGACTGTTTTGTGATTAGGTTTTGTCCGCAATCGAAGTCCAATTTAACCCAACGAAGACACAGATTTGTGCGTTCACCGGCAAAAATATACCGTTTGTCGTATCACCTCGCTTTGAGTGTACTTCCCTAACTGCCACAGCCAGCAACGAAATCCTTGGCGTCGATATATCGAGTGAAGTCCAGTAAGGTTAGGCCAAATTAGCCTCGAAGAAGTTTGGTGTGCTGAACAGATCAAGACAGTATTTCACCCCGGACCACCGCCTACAACTTTATAAGGCGCAGGTTCGGCTGCATATGGAATACAGTTCTCATATCTATGCATGAGCACCCAAGTACCAGCTTCTCCCTCTGGACCGCATTAAACAGAGAGCGACTCGAATCGTCGATTGCCAGGATATTTCAGATCGGCTTGACTCCTTGGCGTTGCGTAGAGACGTAGCTTCACTCTGCATTCTCTATCGCCTGTATCATGGGGAGTGCTCCGATGAATTGTTCGGACTTATACCGGCCGCAGCGTTTCACCATCGTTGAACGGGACAAAACTTTTATCGGCATCACCTGGATAATTGGCAATCCACCACTGTGCGATTCTCCAGAAGTTTTTTGCTCCGCACAACCAATCTCTGGAACAAATTGTCGCCTGCGGTATTGCCGGACCGATACGACCTTTAAATCTTCAAGAAAAGAGCGTACTCCCATCTCAAAGGCCGGTAACGGACTTGTGACTCTTGAGTTGCAGGTGTTCATGGGCGAAGGTAGTCACCATCAGTGAAGTTGGAAATAAACTGTCACTGTGTGCGTGTTTCAGTTTAAATGTCACAATTAGACTGTTTGTTATGTCTTATATCCCCTAACGTTCTGTCTACTGCAGCCACTTGCCAAATAATTATTAAAAAACATTTGAGTAGAACTTTTGCTTTCTCGTTATTCCTTGAAATATTACAAGCTGGGTTTTCTGGGTGCAAAACGACTAACCTATTTTCGAGTTGTAGATTTAAGTAATGTAATGCGTAAACAATTAACCCTACACCTAAAAACTACACACGTTAGAGAATTTATTTAGACTGAAAAAAATCTAAGTTAACTAAATTATTTATAAGGAGATGTAACTGTAGTAGAGTTATTCACGTTTGTAAGTGAAATTATGTACGGACAATCATAAACAAACTACGCCACTTAAGACTATATTTCAAAGAGACTGAAGTTGAAAGTGTTGATTCATATTTAGAACCTAATTCAAATACAACCAATTATTATTACTTGTATACGTAAATAGTACTTTTTATTTTTACGGAAAACTGAAAATACTGCGAATACCGCGATTCAGAAAATGACATTATAAGTTCAGCATGATATCAGCTCATCAGACTGAAATGTATTAACTCACCTGCTTTCCTCTCTTACTTAACTCTTGCCGTCATTCAAATTACAATAACTTTTGATAGAGTAAACAGAAGAAAAGTCTAATGCTAATTAAGGATATCCTTTACGATTTTCTTGCATAATTTTTAACAAAAACTTAGTAGGCACTTTAGCAGTACGTAATACGTGTCCAAAAAAACAGACAGTAGTTCCTGAGATTAGCGCGTTCAAGCAAACAAACAAACAAACTCTTCAACTTTATAATATTAGTATAGATTTTAAATGATTTACTGCATAACATAACAACAAAACGGTTTATACTGCTCGATTTAATACTTGCGCTCTGTTGATTTCTAAAAATGATAGCAATGTGTAAAAGAAATATTTTTGAGTAACTTGCTTTTTTCAGAAAATTCTCAAATATACAGACAATTGAAATTTATATTTGTATTATGTTCGTATATATTTGAAATATATGACTTACTATTGTCAGTTTTAATTGTTTCTTTTAATTTTTTTCGTGTCGCTCTGATTATCTGAAATAAAAAGAAGTATTAAATACCAATAAATTGAACTTTTCAACTGCTAAAATACGTATCCTTTCAATCATAGGCCTATCGCTGTCCACTGCCAACTATCCCGGTCTTGGGCAGTTCGAATCCATCCACCTTCTTCAAGTCGTCGGTCCACGGTGCCGCAGGGCGCCTTACACTACGTTTGCCTAATCGCGGCCATCAGTCCACGGCCACTTCCACAGCATATGAAAAATCAAATCTCTTAAAGGCGAAAAAAGACGCGCGACAACTAAGTGTCAGTGACTAAATGCGATTACACTTTTATGAATTTAGTAACTAAATCGTATAGTTAGACAACTAAATTTAGGATAGTGTAACAAACTTTTTGGGTAGATTACAGGCTCTGCCTAGTTTGGATGGCCGTTTGTGAGATATCTCAAGTTATTTATTATATTTTGGCCTTGTGCAAAATTTTCATTATCAATTTAACTTTGAAGACAGGAAATGTGGCAATTTACAGTCCTTGTTATAGTTAACTTGAGTGACTCTTGAGTTGCAGGTGTCCATGTGCGGCGGTAGACACTTACCATCAGGTGACCCGTCTGCTCGATTGCCCCTTATTCCATAAAAAGAGTCCCCTAACAGCATGCCGACACAGCTCAATACCTTTTCGGTCACGGCCCTCAGGCGCAACACAGCACTGATCATCGAACGCCCCTCTCGAAAACCGATGGGCCTCTGACAAATCGAGGCCAACCTCGCAAAGGTGCCAGACGATGGAGGCAGAGAGGACCCTCTCAAACAGTTTGACCTCCTCGTCCAGCAACACAACGGGCCTGTAGGCCGCAACAGACTCGGTAGGCCGCAACAGACTCGGTAGGCCGACCCGGCTTCCTTAAGAGTACTAGCTTCCCGAACTTCCAGCAGCCTGGTAAGCGTCCGGATGCCAACACCTGAATTTGAACACCTCCCTAACGAGGTCCGACATGTGGTCGAGGGCCAAGGCCAACACTCGGATCTCGTCTGGCCCGGGGTGGTGTTCTTGGAACGGATCCGTAGAACAGCCGCCCCTACCTCTACCTCCATGACACGGAACACCGCCTCCTTGTTCTTTCTGTCGTCTCCGGCCAAGGGAGCCATCGACGGAGGTGCGCACTCTACCCTGAGTTTTCCGTGCTTCTCGGTACTCCTCATGAAGAAAGTCCTAGACCTATTTCCACCTTCCCCAAGGAGTTTTTATCAAAAATGGCGTCAGGCTTTATTACGTCTTAGGTAAAGTAACCTTGTGATAAATGGTTTCAGGTATATAATATTCTAAAATATTTTTTTTTACTACATTTACTACTAAATTCTTTTTTAACTTAAGATTAACTGGTCTGCATGTTTTTTTTTGTCCATAGAAAATAACATGGGGTAAATTTGACTGACCTCATTTACAAACTTATGTATAATTTCCTTATTTTCCACAGCAGTGTTGTAAAATGGTGTTAGCCTAAACAATGCATCAGGTTGCCACCATGGCTCCACCATACGCATCGCTCCCAATTTGAAAAGTATGTCAAACGATTCTAGTATTGGCTCTCCAGACTTTTCCTTCGCATTCAATTTTACACCTAGTGCTATTTCTGTAATAAGTAGCAAAAATTATGCAGTGAGGATGATTTAATATTTAAACACAGATACGAAAACAAGCCTTTAAGTCAATATTATTAGAGATATATAATATATAAGAAAAAGAAATTGACAGAGACTTGTAATATATCAATACTAACCTAGTCATAAAAGTAGTTATGCTCCGAATACCACATGGCAAAATTGAAAATTAAGTAAGATAAAAAAGCTTAACAATTTTCATTTTATTATGTTTTAATTTAGTTGCTTTTTTGTGTCTACTTCAAATTTAAAAATAATTTACCAAAAACGAAACCAACCAAATAAGTGGATGTAGATACTAACACTGAGAATCAAAACAGTATACCAACCACAAATGGAGTAAAAGGTGAAGGTAGTCATGTACTCCCACATGGATACCGCTCCGACCCCGACGGCTGACTTTGCTTGCTTCACCATACTATCACTTTGTTCAGCGAATACTGTCATAAACTTGTTCAGGTTAGCTGGGCTAAAGGAAAGTGCACTGATCTTGCGACGTGGTCTCCAGATGGATACTAGGGGATTAAAAACAGTAAGTAGCGTCTATAGAACTTTTTTCATAACAAAATAAGGATAAAATTGTAAAGAAATTCGATTGACCATTCACGTCATATCAGTGTATAGAGGAACCAATTGACTTATATTTTTAATTGAAAAGTTAGCTTAATATGAACGTGACTGGCCTGTTTGTCTAGTGGTTAGTGACTCTGACTGATGAGAGGCATTTATCTACAATATGTATATATTTAGAAATATATAAGTACGTTTATCAGCAGTTTGGTTACCATAGTACAGGCTCTGCCTATTTTGGCATCAGACTGCCGTGTGTGGGATGTGTGAAGTTATTATTAAGTTATCATACTCCCAAGTTTAAAATACCTTATATAATCTTTACCTACTGCTCCTACTGACACTAAAGTAAGATAGGAGGAAAGTATAAGCACGGATTAGCTAGAATCACTGACTGAAGACACTTAAATAAATTTCTGTTTATTTAAGTGTCTGTAATGGGCAATTTACTGTTGCATTTGCGTACAAAAATAAAAAAAAAATTAAGGATAAGTTAGCTCAAGAAAATACACCAATCTTAGGGATGTCAGCTTGTTGGTAACAACTGTAGAACGTATAACAGTGGTATATTACCGTTCTGTATACGTGGTATGTCTGACCTGTTGGTCTAGTGGTTAGTGATTCTGACTGTTAGGCCAGAGGACGTGGGTTCGATTCCCACCCAGGACAAATAATGGTGTGATGAGCATAATCATTTGTTCTGTGTCTGGGTGTAATTCATCTATAATGTGTAGTTTTTGTGTAATTTAGTAATATATAAGTATGTTTTACAGCAGTCTGGTTACCATAGTACAGGCTCTGCCTAGTTTGGGATCAGACGGCGCGTGACTGTGTGAGATGTGTCAAGTTATTATTATTAGTAATAAAAAACCAGACAAGTGTGAGTCTGACTCGCACACCGAGGTTTCCGTAAGCAAACAAACTTGTATGTAGACAGTACGTCCATCTCGTAAATCAATTCTCAAAGACTTTCTTATGTCTTTTTCTAAAGACAAACCTAACTTTGCGGTTAGGTGTACGATAAAGTCAACAATCCAGCCGCAAAATATAAGTTTGTAATCACAAAAACAATTTTTTTTTTGTGATATAACAAGTTAACGACTTTCGGATTTTTTCCTTTACTTATGCTGTCAGACATTCTTCTTCTTACCAAATTTCATTATTTTAGGTCAATGGGAAGTACCCTATAGATTTTGATTTACTTGCGAAATGTTCAAATTTGTTACAATCTAAGCGTTAATGGCCCGTATCTTTTGATTGCGTTGACTTAGAAGCTTGATTTTTTTACAACTTCAAGGGACCGCAGACTTATGTATTTGGTATTAATTTCAACTCGATGCGTTCACGGGTTACTGAGGAAAGGGTCTTGAAAGACGGATAGACAGACAGAAGGACAACAAAGTGATCCCATAAGGGTTCCTCTTTTTCCTTTTGAGGAACGGAACCCTAAAAAGAAACCTTGAAATGGATGAAACTTTCATAACAATTGTCCATAATGCGGTCTTTTGGTGTTAAATGATTACATAGCTTACCTGGTGCGAATACAAGTCCATTTCCAATTACCATTCTTGTAACACGCAAAAGCTTGTCCTTCTCTAAAGACGTTTTTAAAATTATTTCTAAGTCGACAGCATCTACTGAAACTGTAATAAACATGTAAAAAAGAATTAAACCGACTTCAAAAAGCACTAAGAACGGGCACTGAAAAGTGTAAAATAATCGATATCAATCTTAATTGAAAATACTTCATACATGTGAACATACACACTGTTGTGTGACACTTTTAATATATTAGGTAACATTATAAAAGCACCAGGTACCTATTGGTCGGGTGCTGGTCCAGAAAACCTCCTAGTGGTGCACCCTGGGCAACGTGGACAGTGACGCCTCCTCTTCTTTTTGGGGGAGGCGTGATCGGTGACGGCAAATATTCTGACAAAGAGAGGTCCACCTCTCGGAACGGAAGCTCTTGCGAGCTACGAGTTGCGAGCTCTTCAGCGCATGTTTCGATCGGGGCCAGCTCCCATGATATAGATGCCATGATGCAACACATTGAGAAGGCGTCAGCATCGGCATCGAACCCATGATGAAGTACCTGAGACTCGTACTCGATAACCGATGGGACTTTGGTCCCCACTTCCGAAGTCTGACTCCCAAACTTATTGGGACGGCGGTCGCACTTTCGCGGCTTCTACCCAACTTACCGTCCCGACGCCTCCAGCAAGACTCCGACTCTACATAGGAATTGTGTGGTCCATGGCTTTGTATGGGGCTCCAGTTTGGGCACCGACTCTGACGGACCGCAACGTTGCGTTCTTTCGACGTCCGCAACGGTCGGTGGCCGTCAGGGTAAGGGTAAGAGGGTATCGCACAATCTCTTTTGAAACGGCAAGTCTCTAACTGGCACTCCGCCGTGGGACTTGGAAGCGAAAGCCCTTGCGTCCTCTTACCAATGGTGCAAGGAGATGATTGACCGTGGGCTGAGGTTTTTGCCCAGTGAAATCAAGGCCCAAAAGTCCCACATCCACCAGATACTCATGGCTGACTGGAAAGAGAGACTTGGGCAACGGAGCGCGGGGCATGCCACAATTCTGGTGGTAAGGCCCGTCATGGAGGAATGGCTAGAGAGATATTATGGCAACTTCTCTTACCGGCTGACGCAGGTGCTTAGTGGGCATGGCTGCTTCGGGAAGCACCTGTGTCACATAGGCTGGGAGCCAATGCCTGCGTGCTATCAATGCGGGAGCTGTCTCGAGGATACTGCATTCCACACCCTAGTGGAGTGTACAGCGTAGGTCCAACAGCGCGTTGACCTCGAAACAGAGCGAGAGCGCGTGGGACTCCGCCGCCTCATTTCGCGAGGAGGTAATGTACGCCAAAGAGGCGGCGGAAAGAGAACGGGAGAGTACTAGCACTCTCCCGTCACGCAGAGGACGCACCAGGCACCGTAGGATTTCTAACAACCTACGGCCTCCATGAGCGCTTGCCTAGGGCGTCGGGAAGGGTAACCCCGACGTAAACAGATGATGGTGCGATAAACTGAAGGGGGACGGCTCCTACTCACGACTGTGAAACTACCTGCTGTGTGGACAGATGATCAAGTCTTTCGGGGGTCCAGGGAGTTCCTTCTTAGGTTATACCTGAGTCCCCGGCCATAGACACCCGTGACGGAACACTGTGTGGTTTTAGTCGGTTCGATTCCGACATAACCACTTCGCTGAGTGCTCGGTGAGGTGGTATCAGAAGGGGTTTCCACACGTAAAAAAAGTACCTACTGGTCTCCTGAGACGACGGTGCGACGTAGTCCGTGCACTCCTCTCTAAAGTAGGTTAGACACGTACATCATAGTAGGATCACCTTGCCCAACAGGTGGCTAAGTACACTGGGTTTCACAGGGATTTCCTTTCTAGGGTATACCATTGACCCGGTGAGGTGAAGACCCGTGGGGAATTCCACATCAAAAAGAAATTGTGTTGTTTTTCCATTTTAGTGTAAGGTACGTATGTACTAAGTAGATACGGTATTTAGACCATTACTTACTATAATGTAAATTACCGAACTGTAGTTTGTTGGATTATATTTACTGTAGTTTAATAAGCCCGATACTTTATTGAGATAAGGTGGTAAGATTTTTATTTTGTCTAGTAACTTGCTGCACTTGGTTGAATAAGTTATAAAAAAACACACAAACAGCTGTACGTAGAATCTCCTCCTTTGTTTCGGTTAATAACAATATCGTTCATCACTTTAACCGTCAAAGTTGCTGAATTTCAAAAAAAATCAACAAACACAATACATCTGTCCTTAATCTATGAGGGTTTCCCTTGTTTCTCTCAGATACCATCATCAGATCCGGAGTTGGTGACTATTGGACCACCTGGGGAGCATACCCTTTCAAACAAAAAAAATATTTTTGAATTGTCAGTGAACATACACAAAAGAAAAATCATAAAGCCGAACATAGAACTTTCTCCTTTCTTGGAGTCTGTTAAAAAGAACAATTTTAGTTTTTTTTTTCAAAAGACAGTCAAACACATACCTGCGTAAAAATTTGATCCTATCCATACATGTGAAATACCTCCATTCTTAATAGCTTCACGTCCAAATGCTTGTATTGCGTTCATTCGATCTTAAACAGAAAGTATACCCGTATGAAAACAAAGTGTTACTGATAAAAACTTTCGTGAGTGGTATTCATGTCAGGCGTCACACTGTTACTGACACCGTCGCGGCAGGACGCTTCAGTCCTTGAAAAAGGGCCCGCGTCGGGTCCGAAACTAGTCGGGCATCCCCGAAATACAAACGTGAGTAAAACCGTACAGTTTTTAATAAAGTGTTACTGAACCAAAGACCTTAGTCAAAAATTTTCAAGTTGCACTGCTTAAAAACAAATCCAACTAAATCATATTTTTAAAATAATAATGACATCATGGGACAGATATTAGAAAAATGTACAATTAGCAGACCCAACATCGGCATCCCAACTACATTTAATAAAATTGCCTTTTTGCTGTTCAAGGTAAAGTGATTCAAGTACACCGTAATTTAGTAACAGGTCAAAGAAAACATATTTTATACCAGTTATCTTATTATTATTATATTTAATATATTAATAGTCGAATTTGAGAAAAACGCATTAGATAAACGTGTACCTAATTTCCGACTATTTACTTTTAAATTGTAAAAAAATAATAAAATAGGTATTGGACTATTTTAACAAAATTAATATTTACCACTGAGTTCTAGTAATAATAACTCAGTGATATTTATATGCAAATTTAAAAATAAATCATCATGCAAATACGTTGCACAGATATTTTATATTCATCTGCAACTTTAGCACGATATTAAGTTTATAATTATGTAAAAACGGAACACTAAATAAAATATAAATAATAGCAAATCAAGGTTTTACTTAAAAAAATTTTTTTTTCAATTACACAATTTTCATGCATCACATTCATCCTCTAGTACCTTAAAATCTGGTTTTCCACCAAACCCATCAATATAAACCCTCCGAACTCTTTAGAGTTTAGAAAATTGATGACAATCTTATTATATTTATTTATTTTAATACTCATGTACAATATGTATAGAGGCGGACTTAATACCAAAGGTATGCTGTGCCGGTCTACTTTAGGGTGGTGTAGAAATTAATGAAAGAGGTGCATTAAGAAGTATACCAATGAGTAGGTATAATACGAGAAGAAATAAATACATATATAATATATACAGGAAAATAAATATATTTTTATATAGATACATACATACATGAATATATAAATGTAGTTACATACAATTTGGATACATAAACATATTTTTCTACTGTTCTGATGTTTCTGCCAGTTTACGGAAGAGGAGAGCACGAATCTTTGATTTAAATGATAGGCGACTAGAGACCATCCTGATTTCCAGCGGCATTTCAGAGGAGGACAGACTGAATAATGAAAGAAGAATTGACACATACTGAAGAATGACTGGGACATAATAGGAGATGATTGGTTGAAGAGCGGAGATTTTTCTTATAATTAGAGCAAATACACTGGAGGATGGAGATGCGATATGTAGGTGAAGTGGGTGATCTGAGAATTGAATACAGAGTGGTGCGGGCACGCAGATGACGGCGCTGATAAATCGGAAGCCAATTTATTCAATTCAGAAAGAAAAGAAGAAACGTGATCGTATAGGTATACGAAGATTAAAAATGTATCGAATTTCAGAAGACGATCGTATTTGTTAGGAAGATAATAAGTAATAAGTGGTTCTGAATCCGAATATGTCCCAGTGCGTTCAGGAGTTCCTCAGGGCTCAATTCTAGGCCCCTTACTATTTATAATATTTGTTTATGACTTTTCCGATTGTTTTAAATTCTGCAATTTTTTGTTATATGCAGATTGTCAGGTCGATCACTCATGTTGAAACTTCATACACTCTGCTGCTAGATTTCATTTATTACTCATTTATTAAAAAAATCATATTGTACTTAAAGAACACAATGTAACGAAACCATAGTGGCAGTTTAAAATAAGCATATCCGCCATCTATTGACGATGGATAAAAATTTGATTCATGTTAGACATTCCACCCACCAAAGGACTCGTCCTTCGAAAATTACATAAACTTAAATGATTTTGAACTTAACTTAAACTATGAAATTTGAGAATAACAAACTAATATAGAAAAAAGTAACCGCTTACAATAATGGATAGGTTTAAACAAAAAATAACAAAACAATAAAATATACCTCACCACTATTATTTTATCGGGCAAAATACATAAAGTGGATATCTTATTTAATAACCGTTTAAAAAATCCGGTTTTGGTTTTAATAGCAAGGAACTCTAGTACTTCCATCCGGATCAGGATGTTTTGTCTCAATTTTACCAAGTAACCATTTAGTTGGTGGTAGATTATGATCATGCATAACAACTACATCCCCAACTCCGGGCTCTGATTCCTTAGTGGACCACTTATAACGTTGATTTAAAGTGACCATTTTTTCCAAAAATCATTTACAATTTTTTGGGTTATTTTCCATCTTTACAAGCCAGTAACGTGGTGCTCTGAGTAATCTTCGTCAGGAATCACCAGTAACTGTTCTCCTATCAAAAAATGACTCGAAGTTAAGGGTTGTGGATCATTAAGATCTCCACTTAAATATGTCAGTGGCCTTGAATTAAGGCAAGCTTCTATTTGGCTTAAAGCCGTTGATAATTCTTCAAACGTTAGTACAGAATCTCCTATCACTCTTTTCAGGTGTGATTTGACCGACTTCACGCCCGCCTCCCAGATTCCACCGAAATTGGGTGCGTGGGGCGGTATAAAGTGCCAAGTGGTTCCGTCATTGGCTAAGGTTTGAGTAATTTCTGCAGGAAGCCTTGATGTTGTGGTCTTAAACATAGTTTTCAGCTCTTTATCGGCACCTACAAAATTGGTCCCGTAATCGCTATATAGATCCACACAGTTGCCGCGTCTGGACACAAATCTTCGAAACGCAGCAACGAACGCCTTGGTTGTGGCCTTGCCTCAATGTGTATAGCTTCCATTGACATACATACGAAGATACAAATGTAGCCCTTATATGATTTTGAGCCTCTTCCAGGTAAAAGTCGCATGTTTATAAATCCTGTGAAGTCAACACCGGTAGCCTTAAAGGGTCGTGAAGGTTTTATCCTGCTCTTCGGCAACTGCCCCATGAGCTGGTTGTGATTCTGCCGTGAATATCTTAAACATTTGATACATGTCCGATAGTATTTCTTCACTCGTTCTCTGCTCAGAAGTATCCAGTACTTAGATCGTAGGTAGTTCAACATTATTTGTGGACCTCCATGCATGGTCTTGCTATGAGCATCGATTATCAATAATTTAGTAAGATGGCAGTCGGTAGGTAAAATAACAGGGTGTTTTGTTTCAAATGTTGCTTCTGATTCTCTGATCGCGCGACTTCATGCTTAATATTTCAGTTTCATCAAAAATAGGGTAAAGAGTATATAAATGGCTATTCTAATTCACAGGCCTTTGGGACCTTAATTGCCGGATTTCCTCTTGATAGTACAATTTTTGTGTTCTGTTGATAATGATCTTTAAGTACTGCATTCATCTCCTTTGCAGGTTCGATATTTTCAATACTCTGTACATTCGGGAGACATTGGAGGTGACTTACCCTTCGCTCGAAAAGGGGGGGAAGAATCAGGCTGGATGGAATGTCAAGCTGACACACGTGGCTTGAATATCTTTTCAAATCCCCTTCTTCGCCGGTTCTTGAGTTGTATCACCACCAAGACGTTTTTATTGTTGACAGGGAACACTCGCGTGTGGTTTTATATTGATATATAGCGATTTAATTAGTATTTAGGAGCGTCTAGCGGGAACTCCAAAGCGTGCGCGTCGCGATCCTTTTGCGAGAGGTGAAGAAGAAGGTGTAGGATAGGAAGGGGCGTGTTATGCGTTCGGAAATGTGTAAATGAATGTTTAATACTTAGGTAGTATAACTTTATCCTATAAATGTGTGAATTAAAAGTATGATGTAATTATAGGGTAAATGGCGTTTACAGACATTTTTTTAGTCTTGGGGTCTTTAGGTGCTGCAAATATCGCCCGTAGTAAGCCAACACTCTCAACATACGTGTTAAATAAGAAAATGTTGACCAAATAAAATCTTCACGTTGCGTGACGGCAGCCAAACCTTTAACAGGTCGTTATTCCTCAGTGGTAGTGAAATCTTCATAGGCTTCGTGGATATCACTTGTTACGATACGCAAAATGTCTGGTTCATGCCACCACAGAGCGAGTCCAGCCATGTCAGCACCTTTCACTCCCCTTTACGCATAGTCTGCAGGGTTATTATGTGTATCAATTTGTTGCCACTAATCGGAGTCAAAAACAACTGTGGAGTCTGACCACGCGTACAGGTTTTCCCTTGATAGTCGCATAATTTGTGAAACTTCAAAGATTAATTTGGTTGCAAGCAAAGCGGCGCATAACTCTAGTCTTGGAATGCTTAAATCCTTCTCCACTGGCGTGACTTCTGTTTTGGCTGTCACAAAATTGACGTGAATATTACCAAATTCGTCTATGATTTTCATGTAAACAGCACCCGCGTAAACAGCTTGAGATGCATCAGCAAAGGTATGTAATTCAACCTTATCATCCTTGTGAGATTGTAACCATCTTGGTATGAAAATATTTTTCACATGTTTCAGATCGTCCCGAAAAACCCACCACTCCTTGTACAAATCAGCTATCAAATCTTTATCCCAATTCAACTTGGATAAATATTTTTGCGGTGACGATTACAGAGGAAATCCAGCCCAGAGGGTCATAGAGTCTCGCGATGTCAGATAGAACTTATTTTAAAACTATTTTTTTATGTGATATGACAACAAATTAACGACTTTCGGATTTTTTATGTAATACCTTTTCGTGATCGAGTTAATTCCCGTATAAATACATAATTACACCCTATAGGTTTTGATTTACCTGCGAAATTTTCAACTTTGTTAAAATCTAAAGCTTAATGGCCGTATCTTTTGCGTAGGCTTATGTATTTGGTATTAATTTCAACTTGATGCATCCACAGGTTCGTGAGAAAAAGTTCTTGACAGACAGACACATAGACGCGCAAAAAAGTGATCCTATGAGGGTTTCTTTTTATCCTTTTGAAGAACGGAACCCTAAAAACAAAAACCGGATTGCGTGAAAATTGTTAGTTGGTATTGGTTATTGGTGATTGGGCATAGGTATCATTCTTTGAGTCTTTCAACAATATAGTATACAATGTAGTGTATATATATAATTAACGACGATTATTGTATAAGTGAAATAAAATACAAGTTCAAGTTGATGGTGAAGTATCATTTCCCTCTAAGCACTACATATTTTGGGGGCTCGTCCGGGATCGCCTTTTCAACGGAGTATCGACGACGTGCCGGCGCAGCGTGGCATACCGAAACGTGCTCAGAGGTTTGAAAATTTTCTACGAAGGGTGTTACGACCACAAACATTAAGTTTATGGTTACGACGAATACGAAGATTACGACGATGGCGGCGTTTGGGCTCACTGAAGGGCACGGCATTTCAAAGTTTAGTGGTTACGAAAAATCGTATTCATCATGCAAGTGGGCTCAAGACATTGAAGATAATGCGGAGATTTTTCAATGGACGCCTCAACAAACTTTAATCGTAGCTCGTCGATTGCTCACGGGAACGGCAGAGCTATGGTTAAGGTCCGAAAAGACATTTAAGAGTTATGAAGATTTAAAAAACGCCCTACTGAAGAAGTTTCCGAACGCTATTAACGTTAAAGAAATGCATGAGATTATGGCGGCGCGAAAAAAACGTAATAGGGAGACGAGCTATCAGTATGTGCTGCACATGAAGGAGTTGGCACGGCGGGCGAAGTTCGTTGGCATGGCGGGGTCAAGCGACCGTCCGCCATGTTCGGAATAGTGAACGATGACAGCGAGGCGTCAGTGTCTATGACGCGGACAGATGTCAATGTGACAGCTGAGGTAGACGTCAATCTTACGCGAAATCAAAACAACAACAACAAATGGGACAAAAAACCTTTAAAGAACATTAAGTTATGTGATATAACAGTAGTAGCTCTCATAGATTCCGGTAGTGATGATAATTTATTATCTGTATCGTTACTTTCTAAGTTGAACATGAGTATTTAGTGAAACATTAACTTTGAGCGGTTTGGGTCGTAATAAAATACGATCGCAAGGGGTTACCTCTGTTGAACTCGAAATAGATAAGCAGAGTTACAATGATGTAGTATTTAATTTAGTACCGCCAGAGGTAATGCCATACGATGTAATAATAGGCCAGGAGTTTCTGGGTCGTGTCGCTTTGATAATGAACGAGGGGGATATTCGACTTTTACCTCCTGGTAGTTGTGATTGGTTAGGTAGAATCAATTGTTTTACAGTTGCAGGGTCTCCGGAAGTAAATGTAGACCATGTGCAAGATCCAGTGGTTAAAGAGGGAGTAATACAATGTGTCAAAGAGTACAAACCACTGTATATAGAAGCTTCAATCCAGCTTCAATAGTGTTGAAGGATGACATCCCAATACGGCAGCGACCCAGACGCTTGTGTATGATGGAACAACAGGTAGTAGAAGATCAGATTGAAGAATGGTTGAATGAGGGCATCATACGGGTGAGTTTCTCGAACTATTGTAGTCCCTTGGTGCTTGTCAAGAAAAAAGACGGCTCAGTTCGAGTCTGTGTTGACTATCGGCTATTGAATAAAAAGATTGTCCAGGATGAATTCTCACTTCCAGTGATTGATCATCTTATTGATAGGTTGCAGGGTGCTAAGATTTTTAGTGTACTAGATTTAAAGAGTGGTTTCTTTCACCTGCGAGTTAGTGAAGAGTCTATTAAGTATACATCATTTGTCACTCATCATGGGCAGTATGAGTTTCTACGTGCTCAGTTTGTCTTGTCCACCTGCCCCAAAACTTTTGTGAGGTTTGTCAGTGTAATTTTCAGGGATTTTATAGCAAGTGGGGTGTTAATTATATTTATCGATGACATTATTATTCCAGCTTCAGATGAAGTTCAGGCACTGAAGAGGTTGAAGCAAGTACTAGAAGTCGCTGCATGTTATGGCTTGGAGATAAATTGGAGAAAAGTCAACCTTCTGCAGCGTGAAGTTGAATACTTGGGCCACTGGGTGAAGGATGGGGAAGTGAGACCAACTACTGAGAAAGTAGATGCAGTTATAAGATATCCTGAACCAAGACACATCAAACACTTACACAGCTTTATTGGATTGACAAGCTATTTTAGAAAGTACATTGAAAACTAAGCCGCTATTGTAAAACCATTAACAGAATTATTAAAGAAAGATAAAAAAAATTGTATTTAAAGATGAAGAAAGAATGGATTTTAAAACTTTAAAGAATAAGTTGGCTTGTGGACCAGTTCTGAAGATATTTAACATTAAATTAAAGACTGAATTGCATACTGATGCTTCAAGCATAGCATTGGCTGCAATACTTATGCAACATCACCCAGGGTCAGGTTTGCACCCTGTACACTACATGAGTAGAAAGACCAGTGACATTCAGAGCCGGTACTCGAGTTATGAGTTAGAAGCGTTAGCTATTATAGAAGGCATTAAGAAGTTTCGCCATTATCTTTATGGTATCCTTATCAAGATAGTTACAGACTGCAAAGCTTTTGAATTGACTCTCAAGAAAAAGGATTTATCGGCAAAGGTAGCCAGGTGGGTGCTTATGCTAAGTAAATATGATTTCAAGGTGGAGCATAGAGCTGGTTCCAGAATGAAGCACACAGATGCTTTGAGTCGAATACCAACAGTAGCAGTTGTCACCACCTTGCAGGAGAGTCTACGCCTAGCACAAAGTCAAGACGATGGATTAAATGCTATAAGGGAAATATTAAAAGGAGGAAGTTCCTATGAAGATTATTTGTTGGAGAATGAAGGGTGAGCGGAAGCTGTTGGTAGTTCCTAGATCTTTGGAGAAAGAGATTATTAACAGAGTACACAGTAAGGGCCACTGAAGATGAAGGAGTTGCTGAGTAATGACTATTACATTAAAGATTTAAATAAGAAGATTGATGAGTTTTTGCCAAGTTGCATCCCATGTCTGCTAGCCACTAGGAAGGAGGGCAAGCAGGAAGGATATTTGCACCCAATTGAAAAAGAAAGTATTCCTTTTGATACTCTACATTTGGATCACATTGGTCCATTTACAGAAAAAAAGAAATTGTACAATTATATCCTCACTGTCATTGATGGATTCACCAAGTTTGTGTGGTTGTATCCCACAAAAACCACTTCAACCAGGGAGACCTTAAACAAGATTCAAATGCATCAGCAGATATTTGGAAATCCCCATAGGTTTATAACAGACAGAGGAACAGCATTTACAAGTAATGACTTTGAAAATGATTGCGAAGAAGAAAAAATATGTCATGTGAAAATAACAACAGGTGTACCACGTGGCAATGGCCAAGTGGAACGAGTACACAGAGTAATTATACAAGTATTAACTAAATTGTGTCTAGAAGAACCTGTAGCATGGTATAAGCATGTAAGTATGGTACAAAGGGCACTTAATTCTACATACCAGAGGAGTATAAATACAACACCATTTCTACTTTTAATGGGAGTTAGAATTAAAGAAAACGAAGATGCAGAAATTTTACAATTAATACAAGAAGAAGATGCCCTTCGCTTTGATCAAAACAGAGAAAACTTGAATTTGCAAGCCAAAGAGCCAATATTAAAGATTCAAGAAGAAAACCAGAGGCATTACAATAAGAAAAGAAAGGAAAGTGCAAAGTATTAGGTTTATTGGCAATAAAGGGAACCCAGTTTGGTACGGGTTTGATACTGAAACCCAAATACTTAGGTCCTTTTACAGTGGTGAAGTGCAAGCGCAATAACCGGTATGATGTTGAGAAGCTGGACAGTTCTGTTAAACAGGTACAACATTGATTTTACTTTTTTTTCAGGAGTGATGTACTCTTAGTTAATTGTCATGGTGACACGGGGTAGAGCTACTTGTGCCTATGTACCTAGTCTATACTTTAATTGTTATTTGTATGTTAATTTAATATAATAGTTATTAGTTTGTCTGTTAATGATTAAAGTGTTAATTATTAAGCTGTAGTTGTATTAGTTGTAAGTTGGATGTGGTGCATGTCTGGGGACAGACATGAGTGCAGGACGGCCGAGTGTGGGAATAGAAGTTGAGTTAAATGGAATGTTGCTGAACGATTGATGAATGTGAGTGGATGTACGAGTAAGGCATGAGAGGGGATATTCGAGGATAGACGAGGAATGGACGTTACAGTAGGACAAGTGAGAGGAACTTAAAACTAATTAACGACGATTATTGTAGAAGTGAAATAAAATACAAGTTCAAGTTGACGGTGAAGACTTCTTCACCGTCAACATTCATTTCCCTCTGAGCACTACATATATATATATATATATATGTCTTTAATCGCCTTTTAAAGTCCTTTGATGCCCTGCTCGATGGATTTTAAGGAAAAATAAATTATAATAATAATTTTGCAAACATAATTTGGAGCCAAAAATTCATACATACACACACTCCAAAAAAACATAATCCCCTTGCGCAATAGGGTAGATACACCTACCGTTCTTATATCTGGCGCAGATTTGATCACGCCAACTTGTGGAGGATTCCACAATTATTTTATTTTATTAATAAAAAAATATTGATTTTAATTTGACTTTTCAACCCTAAGTCTCTTCTAACCATTAATGGTTGAATTCAAATGAACATCGTTTTAAAATAAAATGGTTAAATAATAATATACGTGATAATAATTCGTAATGTCACATTAAAATATATTGCAGTTTAGTAATCTTATTATTTCATGTATGTAGTCGTAGTTTATGTAGTGAATGTATACTTCAGTGTAACTTCAACTTTTGGATTGTGGCTTTGTGGAGTTACCACAATTTTGCCAATGTCAAGTAGGTATACGGAGGATAAACTGTCAAAGGATTTTATGTAGAGCTGTGGTAGAGCCAAAAACGAAAAAAAAAATATTGTAGAGATGTAGAGACTATAAATAATCGTGAATTCTAAACTTCTACAGGCATAATTAAAGCATGAATAAAAGAGCCAGATCATGTGAATACATAGAAATTAATACATAGTATTAAATAAACAAAAATAAATATTGAATTATGTTATGATCACAAAATTACAACTTAATCTTATTTACATTAATATACTTGCCTAATATATATACAAAAGGGGTGAAGACAAGTGATAGGATCAATTTAAGGGACGTGGGGCGGGGAATATGAGGAGGAATAACATCATAAATAGGGAACCTTGTCTTAGGACAGCTAAAAAATATATGATCCGCATTTCCCTCATCAAGACCACATTCGCAAATGGAGCTATCCCTTATTCTAAGTTTTGATAAAAATACTGGAGTACATGAATGATTTAGTCTTAACCGACAAATTGTAGAGACAGTACTTTTATTTAATTTTGTAAATTTGGCAAACCAGGGTTTAAGTGGAATTTCTGGTTGTATTTCACCATAAAATTTGCCTCTTATAGTTTTTGACACTCGCCAAATCCTAGACCAAGAGTCAAGCAGCTGCGATTTTAAGGATGAACAAATGTCATAAGTAGAGATCGGATAATCGGATGCATATTTACCTAAAGTTATTTTTTGGCTACAAATTATGGAAGCGGCTTTTTAGGATATTTTTATTAAAAATAAAATCCCGGTATTCCGGGATCACATTACTTATCGGATGTATATTTACTAGTTAAATTTTAATTTCCCATTGGAGTATGTAAGGTGTAAGAGAAATGGTGGTGTGGTAAATAAGAAAACATAAACTAATATAAATTTATTAATTCATTAAGGACATCTTACACAATATTTTTATGTTGTACACACAGAAAATACACAGCGGAGAAATTTTGCAGCACTTTGGGCAATATACATAAATAATTGTCATACAAGAATGAATGTCGCTCAAGTTATTGTGTTGCTTTTCTTACAAGTGGCCATGAGAAGATGACATGACATGCAAAGACTCACTTGGAATGGTTCTATCTTGATTTTTACAGTTACATATGTATTTTTAAAATAATCACGAAAATTGGGGTTTTCAACTTTTGACCACGGTATGTTGCACATAATGAGAAAATGAATCATGTCAATATAAAAGTCATTTGGTGCTGCTGCTTGAATTCCTCGAAGTTTTTGTGATTGATAAATGATTGATGCCGATTCGAAATGGTTTTCTTCGCTTTTAATGCCGTTTCACATTTCGTACAGCTTATAGTTCCGGTTGATAGGTCGTAAAACATCTCTTGGTGATTTCGTAGCCATGACTGAGCTTTGTCTTCTGTGAATACCTGTGAAGTAAAAAAGATCATACTTTGATGGTTTGAAAAGATGGGTCAAAATACAGTATCGCATCACAATACAACACAGCGCATTGTTTTAAAACTTCCTGAAATACTGCAAATCTGTTTAAACAATAGTCCCTTAATGCAACAGCCAACATACCTGCCGAAAGTACCATTACTCAGGTACATTTGACTTTACTAAGAGTTATTTATTATATTATACAAATTTTCTCACTATAATCCAAATCAGATTTCCAGCTATATACAAGTAGGTACAATGTTTTTAAATGATTTTGTAAAAAGAAATAATTCTTACCTTGCTAATAAAAGAAATAAGAGGTCCAAGCCGCAGAGCAGGTAAATCCAGAATTCGTGGCACAAAGTCGTTGTTTCAAGCAAAACCAAAATCCAAATCACAATACAAATCAGAAATCGTTGTTTAATAGCCAAGTAGGTAATTGAAGAAATGAGAAAAAACTTGAGAAACACCCGAACGCATAGCAAGCACAGCGACGAGTGTAGTTGTATTGTCGCGTAGCCCGATTTGACACTTGTTACAACGCAATAAGGTTGTTTTTGCTTAGTCAAAAATCAGTGATTTTGACAATAAAAGTAGGAAAAGCAACCATATTAGGTTGTAACAGGGCGACTGTCATTTGTGTCAAACTGGGTTTATTATATCTCAAAATATACACTTAAATTTGAATTTCCCGGAATCGCGAGATTTTGTTGATAAAAAAGTGCTTTCCATAATAGCCAACATCTCAACTTTAGGTAAATATGCATCCGAATATCCGATCTCTAGTCATAAGAGTATATTTCCGAATGGTCAAGAGAACCCGTATAGATAGCGTTTTTAGCACATGAATCTGCAGATTCATTTCCTGAAATCCCTGAGTGACCAGGAATCCAGGCCAAGACAACGTTTATGTTCAGCCTCTGACATTGAAATAGAAGATACCTGATTTTAAGGATAATAGGAATACTAGATTTCGATCGAAAAGGGTTTGAAAGAATAGATTGAAGGCAGCTTTTGGAATCTGTAAAAATTATGCTATTGTTTAAATTATGAGATTTTATAAAGGAAACAGCTTCCAAGATGGCGATAGATTCACCTGTAAAGACCGAAGAAGTAGTTGGGCATTTATAGTTTAAGGTTATACTAGTAGAAGGAATCCAGACAGCAACACCAACTGGGCTACTTACTGAGGATTTAGAAGCGTCTGTAAAAATTATACGCCAATTATTATAATTGGAGGTAATTTTATCAATAAAAAGTCTATTTGCTTCTATTGAGGATTTATTGATTTTAAAGTCCAGTATGATGTTGGGCTGAAATACCAACGCTTCATAGGGTGTAGAAAAAAGAGGTAACACGGAGTTTTGGAAGAGAGGATTAGGCAGACGGGAGTATTGCTGGTAAGCCAGAACAAGACAGGGAATGCTCTTATTAGAGCGGGGATAGTGGGCATTAAATAAGTTTGATAACTGGTCTAGTTTTAGAAGGAGAGGGTGATCCGAATTTTGAACAAGTTTAAAAAAGAATCTGTTTGCGAGGAATTGTCTACGAAGCGATAGAGGAGGTTCGCCACATTCAACCTGCATAGCGTTTATAGGAGAGGATTTCATGGCTCCAAGAATAATACGAAGGCATTTAGATTGAATTTTATCTAGTTTTTGGAGTTCAGATTTATTGCAAGGGTCCAAAATGAATAGACCGTAATCTAAATGACTACGGATTATGGCATTATAAAGAAGTTTCTGGGAAAATGGATGAGAGCCCCACCAAACCCCAGAAAGGGAACGAAGAACATTAATGTTTCTCTCGCATTTTTGAACGACGTAATCGATATGGATGCTACCTGTTAACCTGGAATCCAACCAAACTCCGAGGAACTTGACTTTGTTGTCCTGCGGGATGTCTTCACCACAAACAGATATGTCAACGTGAGGAATCGTTCGTTTTTTGGTAAACACCACAATCGAACTTTTAAGGGCCGATAAAGAGAGACCGTGGCAATTTAGCCACTCTGATAAGTAATTGAGCGCGGTCGATAACTGATCAACCGCTGACTCAAGGGATTTGTTAGAATTATATAATACTAGATCGTCAGCGTATTGAAGAATTTGAGCATAAGGGCCTATCGACAGCTCTAGGTCATAAGTGTATAGACTATATAAGAGGGGACTTAGCACCGAGCCTTGAGGTAAGCCCTTCCAAATCATTCTGGGCGACAGAGATAAGTCCCTACTTTTAATGAAGATGGATCTTTCTAAAAATAAATTACAAGTAAAACGAACTAATTTTTCTGGAATCTTGAGTTGATCCACGAGTTTGTGTTTGAGAAGTGGAATCAGAACGTTGTCATAGGCTGACGAAATATCAAGAAAAGCTCCTACTAAGTATTCCTTATTAAGAAACGAGGTTCGAATGTCAGAGGTCAATAAACCAAGATTATCCATCGTGCTTCTACCCTTTCTAAATCCATATTGGGATTTCCCTAACAATTTTCTGTTTTCCACAAACCATTCAAGACGGTGTTTTATCATGTGTTCTGTAACCTTACATAAGACAGAAGACAAAGCTATAGGTCTATAACTATTTGGGTCAGCAGAACTCTTACCAGGTTTAAGAATGGGGATCACGATTTGATTTTTCCATGCCTGGGGAACAGAATCAGATGTATAAAAAGTGTTTATTAAGTTTAAGAAATATTGTTTGCTTTTATCGGAAGCATGTTTTAGGAAAGAGTAAGGGATACCATCCATTCCAGGAGAAGAATTCAGAAGACCGTCTAGCGCCAGCTGAAGCTCGGCGAATGAGAATGCTTCGTCAAAACAGTTTTGAGGTGGAATAGGAAGAGGTCGAGAAGGAAAGCAGTCTGAGTTTGGGACGGAAGGAGGAGCCAGTTTGTCAGAAAAAGATTCAAGCCAGGTTGAGGGGTCATTGACCGACATGTCAAGATTGTTACAAGAACCTCTGTACCGTTTAATTTGCTTCCAAACCAAAGTAGAGGGAGTCCTTGGAGAAAGGTTTTCACAAAACCGGAACCAACCTTCCCTCTTTTTCTTTGCGAAAACTCTTCTCGCCTGGGCAGCTTTCATTTGGTAATTTATAAAATTTTGAATGGTCATGTTACAATTATACTAGTCTTCTGCTCTTTTTCTTTCAATGACTGCCATAGAACACTCCGAATCCCACCAAGGAGTTGATACTTTAAAATTAAATGGCTTTTTTAGGGGAAAGTTTTGATCGGCACTTGAAATAATACAATTAACGAAATTATTGTAACAATCTAATTGGTTATTAGTATCCGGACAAGGAAGATCCTCTAGTTTACTCTCAAGAGAAGAAGCAAATGAGGGCCAGTTAGATTCAACTATCCTATACTTGAAGGTGGGGTTAAAGCTACGCATGGGAGAGACCCTGTTAGATATTGAAATAATAATGGGCAAATGATCACTACCGTGAGAATGAGGAAGAATATTCCAAGAAACAGTGGAAGCCAAAGATGCTGAACAAATAGTGAGATCAACCGCCGATTTGGGGTTTTGAGAAGGAAGAACTCTTCTGGTGGGAGAGCCATCATTAATAACACAGAGGTTTGAGTCATCCAGAATTTCCAGAAGAGAGAGACCAAAGGGGTCGTCATGACAAGAGCCCCAAGATGAGTGGTGGGCATTAAAGTCACCCATTAAAATAATTGGTGGAGGAACAGAAGAAATAATTAACATAAGATCCGGGATCAAACCAGAGTGGGGATGAGGGATGTAAGCAGAAAGAAAAGTGATGTTAAGAGTCCTAACGGCTACCATGTTTATGTCTGGGGAGATGGGGGGGAGAGGGATTTGGGAAAAAGATAGGGAGCGCTTAATAAATAGGGCACTGCCTGCATATCCATCAGCTCTATCGTCCCGAAGGCAAGAGTAACCTGGCACCCGAAATCGGGACCCAGGCACCAACCATGTTTCCGAGACGGCGATAACTGAGGGAAGAAAAGAGTTAATTAAGTAGAGAAGCTCATGTTTCTTAGGACGAAGACTCTTCGAATTCCATTGAAGGATTACAGCCATAATTCGTAGAGAGCGAAAGGATCTGAGTTAATTTTTGGGCAACGTTGGGCGGTAAGGAAGATTTTTTATTTGATATCAAATTAATAGTGATTGTCAACAACAACTCTAATAGACCTTCTTCTTGGGTAGGCAGAGGGCCTGTTTGAGAAGAAAGAAGTGAATAACCATTTGGCAAAGAGGAAGGTTCTTCAGAAACAAGAGCCTGATGAGCAGCCTTGTCGTATGATTTGCCTAAAGGAGCCCTGGGACGCGGGGTAGAGGTGACAGTTTTTTTGTAAGATACATAAGAACTTGAAAGGCTTTGCTGCTGAGAAGAAGACAAGATTGAAGAATGTGGGAGAGGAGTCTCACCAGCGACTCTTGAATATAATTTAGAGATCTGAGGAAACTGTTTGGAAGCTTCCTCATAACTTAAATTTTCTTGAGACATTAACATTTTAATGTTTTTCTGTCTTCCCTGCTCCAGGCAACCCCTGCTATTAGCGAAATGATTACCCAAGCAGTGAAGGCAAGAGGCTTCAGCCTCAACAACGTCACATGACTCTCCAGCGTGGGGCTGAGAACATCGAAAGCAGCGTGGCTTTGAGCGACATTGTGTTTTAATGTGACCAAAACGACAACAGAGAAAACATTGAATTGTTGGGAATTGATAAGTTTCCACAGGAAGGGAAGAGTAGTAGCTAAAAATTCTTGAGGGAAGGGTTTGACCGTGAAATGTAATGACTACGGACTGAGTAGGGACCCAGACTGCTTTACTATTTTCAGTGGTTTTCCTATTTAATCTCCTCGCTTTGAGGATCTCTCCACATCCTTCAGGTATCACTACGGATTTAACAAAATCCGTCATCGACCATTCCGTTGGAACCTGACGAACCACGCCCATTTTGGTGATATTATAGGAAGGGATGGTTGCAACATATTTGTTATGGTTTAAAATCGGGTTGGCCAAAAATTGGTTCGCATCTTCTGCAGATAAGAACTCTACCGAAATTTTATTTCTCCCCACTTTTTTAACCCCATCAGTTGATATATTTGCTACCTTATTGGCAAATAAAAATTGGCCAAACTTTATTGGTCGTATGGAACTACCGGCGGAAGGGTCTGGTTCAATCCGTGAAATGTGAACTATAAATGGGCCTTTATCCGAAGGCTTATATAATTTAAATCCAACAACAAGGCTAGGATGGACATATAAATTTTCAACAGACGGAATCACCATGTTGTTTTCTGTAATGTTCCTTTTCGGTTCCCCATGGCAAAAAGCATCCTCATCGGCAAGGCGACGCTTACCGTGAGTCACTACCTGAGACGGGATTTGACCTGAACCCCCAGGGTCCGGAGGCTCCGGGGGAATAGGAGAAGGCAGTTCCATAATAGGAGCCACTTCTCACTTACATTAAATATGAAGCAAAATATATACTTATATGCAAAAATTAAGAAAGAAATAATATAATTATACTAAACAAAATTAACTACTTACTGTAAACGTACTTAAATATCAATAATTTTGCCTGAAGATTACAAGAAAACAATTAGAATTAATAATTCAAAAAGTAAGGTTAGGATCCGTGTGACAGCTATCCAACCGCAACCTCAATCCTACTTCAGTGTAAGTTTTGCCTTAATTTATACATGGTCTCCCTGTCAAAAACATGATGCCACAAAAATTATTAAAAAAAAACTCTAACGTCAGTGTCACAATATTTTCTCGTTGTTGCTATCGTACTTTTCGTTGTTATTTTTTAACCTAATATTGGCATTTAATTTCTCAATAACCCAAAGTTATGTTACAATATACGTTTATATTTAATACTCAGATACACAGATACTACAGATAATACTCAGTGCAGGCTTAATAATGCAGTTTATACATATTTGACGGAGCATAAAAAAGTGTGAAACTGATTTTCTTACTGAAATGGGCAATGTCCTTTCAGGTTCCTGAGTTCGCAAAAAATATTAAATAAAATGTGTACAAAGAATTCTCTTCACACATTAATATAGAGATGTTGAGATTATAATAACTTATTTTGTCTCCAAAAGTATGACGTACTGTGGAAGTTTAACGCTGATTTCGTATATTTGTACTTGATTTTGTATACTTTTTTAGTCTTAGTGATATAAAATATGTTATAATTCTACTGGCAGCCCAGTTGGCACAAAGTTTTCACTTTCGTCTTCGACGCTAATTAACAGAAACATTTAATTTTTTTTTAATATTCGTAAGTATTTATTTCGTTAAAAGCCCACAACAATCCTAAAAGGTTTTAGAAAAATTATATAAATCTTTTATTTTTTGCAATAAACGATCCATCTTTGTTTGGAACGGTTTTAATTCAAATAGTTTTTTTTTAATTTTGGTTATAATATTTCAGACTTCTAGATACCTTTTAGATTTAAAAATGTTATTTTGCTCTGAAACAAAATGTTTCTCAAATTTTGGATCGTATAAACATCGCTAATGATAATTTGCAAAATTGTTTTAAGCATAAATGGAACACTTACTATAAAACGTTCCAAGATTGTTGTGCCATTTGAACAAAATAAATCTCTTGAAAAGGAAAAAATAAAATGTTTCAGTTTCATTTAATTAATTTATGGAAGCCGTTGCTTGGTAAAGGTTATAGTTGGAACTTACAGTGAGGGACTTGAAAGCGTAGGTGCTCGCTGAGGTTTATCGACTGACGGCAGAATACCGGGCTTGAAGTGGCAGTAGGCTGCCGCCTAAGGATATCCGCGTGTGGTGAGAAGCCGCACGCAGAGCCATTATGGATCAATGGTCATCCCGGCTGGAGGCTCCACGTGCTGACCTTGTCACGGTGGAGGCGCTCCAGCCGGTCATAGTAGAGTGGGCGGGGCGGCAGCTTGGGACCCTTACCTTCCGGCTGACGCAGGTGCTTTCTGGGCACGGCTGCTTCAGAAAGTACCTGCATTCGGTCGCTAAGATGGGATTGAGTTCCGCCTGGCATCACTGCGACTGCGGAGAGGACACGGCGCAGCATACGCTCGAGGTTTGTCCGGCTTGGGTGACGCAGCGTTTTGCTCTTTCTGTAGTAGTGGCGACCTTCTGCGAGGATGTAATCTCGCAGAAGGAGGAGGCGGAGCGGATCCGGGAGGAAGATCTCCAAGCGGATCCGATTCGCCGCCGACGCCCCGGGCGGCGTAGGCGCGCTCACGAGCGCTTCATGCCGCCCCAGCAATGGCCGTGGGTTAATGAGACGGGTTTTATGTCCACCACCCGCAGTAGAGCCTCCCGCGAAGGGGTGATGTCCTTGTGTGTCTAAACATCGCCCAATTAAGAGATGGAGCCAGATTGCCACTTCCCGGGCTAGCGCTGGGTGGCCCGTTGAGGACATACCGCCGTAGCACCGACGGTTCACCCATTGTAGGCGCAGTATGGCACACCGTGCGGTTTTAGTCGGTTAAACTCCAACATACGGCCTCACCGATAGCCCCGGTGTGGTATCACCCGTAGGTTTCCAATAAAAAAAAAATGGAACTTACAGTGAAACAATTGTATTCTGAAATAAGACTTAAAACTTGAAAAATTTTTGCTAATCTGACGTAAGTGTAAAAAATCGTAGATTGGTCAACTTAACTCAATTTTGGGTGACTTTTGGGTTGAAACGTATTCGCATAACTAAGTCCCCATATTATAATCACATTGTTCAAGGTTAACAAACTTAAATCACAAGAAATAATAAGTCTAAGAAAAATAATGTATGTACAAGATTTATGAAAATTAGAAAGTGGTATAACAATTGAACAGCAAAGTGCCGATTTTAGAAAGAGGTAAAACTAACTATAGTACAACTTTAGTCTTGGACAAATTACTTAAGTTCATAGATATAATGTAACTTTCAGGGATTCTAATCTTTGAACTATTGGTTTAATAAGAATTACCGTTTTAGCAAAGCACTTAAAAACAAAAATATGAAATTAAAGAATATTAAATTGATAAATCAGATTTTTTTTACAAACAAAACCATAAATTAACCATTTATTTATTAAACTCATGCTAAATTACAACTAGAGTAGTATTCTTTTGATCTCTTTCAAATTACAACATAAATGTAGGAGGAGAGGAACCAATGCAATATAACCAATTAAAAAAAAAATTGCAATATTGTGAATGGTTAGATTTTGCCCGCGGCCTCGCTCATTAATGTAGACTTTGTCAATCAATTCAGATATCCCACGGGTATAGTACTTTTTTCTGGGTAAAAGGTACCCTATGTTCTTTTCTGTACCCCTAATAACATGTGCGTGTCATTTCATAATGATCGGTTCAGTAGATTAGGCATGAAAGCGTAACAAACAAGAAACTCACTTTCGCAATCATATTATTAGTTAAGATTACGAAATAAACATAAGAAAAGACGTTTATTTGTAAACTCGAATGGCAAAATAAAAGTAAGCCCCTCATTGGCTGTGATTTCACGAGCTTGAGTTATTATCTCGCAAGGTAAAAAGATGGAATTAAGTATTATTACACACTTAAAATTGTGTATCAAACACCATGTACCACATCATAACAACTGTATTGAGTCAAAGAAGAAAAGCTTAAGTGACATAGTCTACTGATTTAACTCCAAGTAAAACGACAAAACGATTAAATGACGTACATACTTTGATCACCCTAACCAAGATAAAATGCTTTAAAGTGCAATGCGATTTCTTGTAAATCAGGCTAAAAAGATTGAAAAGACCATATCAGAAAAAGTAAGTCAAAAAGCTTAAGCG
This sequence comes from Euplagia quadripunctaria, assembly GCA_963859945.1. Lineage (NCBI taxonomy): Eukaryota > Metazoa > Arthropoda > Insecta > Lepidoptera > Erebidae > Euplagia > Euplagia quadripunctaria. The sequence goes on along the minus strand of OY982562.1, from coordinate 1,728,926 downwards.
AGAAGTAATTACATTTACAATTCATATTAATGGACTTAAACCGCTCACACGAACTTATATGTATGACGAACACACACACGCACGCACGCACGCACGCACGCACGCACGCACGCACGCACGCACGCACGCACGCACGCACGCACGCACGCACGCACGCACGCACGCACGCACGCACGCACGCACGCACGCACGCACGCACGCACGCACGCACGCACGCACGCACGCACGCACGCACGC